>JAWQFJ010002848.1:160000-165000 GCA_034096865.1 Theodoxus fluviatilis
GACACTTTCGCCGGTAGGCTCCCCAAGTAGACACTGGGTGCCCGTCTCTAATGCCGCTCCTGTAATAAGGTCGAATGTTGGGGGCGTGCCTCGATCTGTGATGAGATTAGTCCCAAGGCATTAGGCAGCGCGTCTGTTCTCAGACTGCCGCATTGGAGATGGATTTTGTCACTCCGTGCCTGTCACCCATCAGCTTCGGAGCCATTAGGACTGGCAGAAATTCAAATAGGCAGCCCGCTGTGGAGTCCATTAACCCCTCCACTGAAGCGTTCCACTGCATGGATATATGTGCCAGGCGGCTCCTTCCTATGCTGAAAACTGACGTTCATTGAGTAGGCATTACCGTGAAAGCCGATAACTAAAATTTCGCTACATTTCACTTTTTATATTTTGCCAGAGCATTCAGCTGTCAGGCCTGAGTCACGTTACGGGGACCCGCCATATTTGTTCGGGTTTAGATGTGACATTCGTACAAAACGGACCGCATTACAGCGAAGAACGAGAGATGTCAATTATTGTGGTACCTAAGGGGAGAAAATGAGGCACTAAAACTCTCGGACATGGCTCTTACACAGACATCATTACGCGCGCACGCGCACTCGCACGCGTATGTGCGTTTTTATGCATATCAAAAGGGACATTAATCCACAGATCAATAATGCAAAACTGTTCTCTTTGGCAAAGGAAACACAGGAAGGAAACTCAGGATTTGCCGCAGACACCGGGCGTAGAGTAAATCAACTGGAGATGACCGAGAATGCAGATGACACAGCATAGCAGACCTACGTAACACAGTAGAGTAAGAGGAAATCTCACACATGCTCACAAACACAGAAAATATGAAGCCATAGAGACTGACGCGTTCTTCGTCTATAACTATAAGGGCGTTGCTGTTAGCTAGTCAACCTGGTACATGGGTAACTCTGTTACCTTGACGACGGACATTTTCGACGACCTTCATTAGTGCCCAGTAGGTTTCGAGCAGAAGCTTTCCTCCGATGAAAGTCCAGACCTGGCGCTCTCTGGAGACATGGCACATTCACAGCGCTTTCCCAAACGGCGACAGATGTCCTCCAGGCGAATGAAATTCTTGGAGAGTAGAGATTAGTTAACAACACACGTCTATTGTCTTCATTTGAATGTATTCTACCTCTGCTGCCAACAGCCTTGTCTGTCCGGGGGCCTCTTTGCATGTTTTTCCATCGCATGTTGGGGGATAGCCTGTCAGATTCCTCCTACTGTCCGGTCAGTTTAAAACATGGGTCAATAAAGTCTTCGATACTTTTCTGTCTCTTGTATTACGTGCGTGGCAGATTGCATACGCGGTAATGAACGTCATGGGGTGCAGTTGCTACCGGGAAAGAAAGAACCATTTTCCCTACTGTTTGCCGATAACATAGCGCTACTATCTTCTTCTCCTGGGGGACTACAGCGCCAACTGGATAGTCTGAGCGCTGCCTCCAATCGCCTTGTCTCACCGTTAACAGTGAAAAGACAAAGGTAATGACGTACAGAAAAAGGGGGATTTCTGGGCAGAGGAGAACGCTGGACTCTATATGGGAAAGCTTTGGAAGTATTGAACTGATGCAAACACCTTGGGTTTCTTTTTACTACAAAACTGCCCTTGTCCATGGCACCCGATAATCAAGTAGTCAGAGCAAAGCAGAAGAGTTTGCATCTACTAAAAGCTGTGAAGAATATACAGTCTCAGAGCGCTATGGTGTTTTTTAGACTGTTTGATGCTTAGGTTTTTCCGGAGTTGCTGAATGGCTCACTGCTGTGGAGATTGGCCAAAAGGCACAATGTTGAAAAAGCGCATTTGTTTGATTGCCAGCGCTTTCTGAACGATGATCTGGAATCCCCAAACAGCATGTGCTATGGCGAACTGGGCATGTATCTATTGTTCATCACCACTATAGTACATGCAGTGAAATACTGGTTCCGGCTCTGTAAAATGCCTGACAGTAGAATTGCTAGGCAAGCCTCCCTTATGCTAACCCGTTCCAATGTAACGGAAGAGTTGAATAAGGTGAAATAGATTAAAGAAAGCTTGTCCAATCTTGGTTTTGCATTCATTTGGAACAATTGTGGCACTTAGAATGAAAAGAATCTCCAAAACATATTTTTAACAAATAATGTGGGACTCTTATTTACATTAATAGAGTTGGAAACGTAGTACGGTACATGCAACAGATTCGGTTTTCATATAAGTTTTAATGCCTCATTTGAATGTGAACACTATTTTTTCTCGTAAACATCAAGAAATTCCGTGATGCTTTTATTTACTTCCGCCTAGGATGCAATGATCTGAAAATCAATGTCCGGTCAAGAACAGACCATGATTCTAACACGAACTATTCATTTGGCAATGAAATTGGTCATGAAGGAAAATTTTTAAAATTAAGTTGCCGTATGTAGAATGATACTAGGCAGAACTATTTAGGAATATATTTACACGATATGAATTGTGAAAACCTACCATGTTTGCTCAGTATAAAAACAGGTAAAGAGGACTCAGGACATTTTTTACGCATTTGATTGACGCTCACAGAGAATACAGAAATGCCACCAGACACTCAGGGTGAGCCATTTTGCTGAGAGCCTGATTGGACCAATTTTATCTCGATGTACATATTTCTCTCTGGTCTTATGTAACCATATAATTGTAGCACAAATTGTATACAGTACAACCCCTCTTTTACGACTTCCAAAAAACCTGTGAAAACCGGTCTTAAAAGAGGGGGGTCTTATAAGAGGGGTGAGTGTTCACAACAAATGCCATTCAATAAGTTTCAAACTGCAATGACCCAACTCTTTAGTCTTTGCAAAATATAGACATTTAATGGTCATAATCAATCAAGCCAATAACTTCAGCCAAAATTGTTCAGTTCATGACTACACATTAATAAATGAATAAATATATACATAGCACATCAACATAACGCCACATGGGCATTTTCACAGAAAGTGAACACACATACAACTCTGCAAATTAAACAAATTAAAGGAAACCACATGAAGAAACCACCACCTAAAAAAAACTAAAGAATGGATAATGAGAGATTAGCATTGTTCAGTTCATGTCCACAATATAGTCCACAACACAACCTAATCCTGTTCATTTGGTGGGCAAGTCTGTGCCACTGCAGGTTTGCCTGACAAAAAAAATGATGAAATTGTTCTCTGAGGGAGGTCACTCTTTGCCTTCAAACACTTTCTCTCAATCTCAGTCTGTAAACCAGACAGGAAATCAGCTGCATCAGGAAGGCCATTAGCAAGAGCATATCTTGCCAGCGCATGTGCATAACCAGAGGCGGTTTTGCTGTCAATAATAACATGAGGTGATTGTTCATCTTTCTCCTCACATTCATCAACACAAGGTTCACTGGCAGACTCCACCTTGTCAACATCCAAACTTTCCTCTGGGCAAGTCTGGAGATCAGCATCACAGTCCGCAAACTCTTCCATAGTGACACCATTCAAGAGGGTCTCAGCGCCATGATCATCAAGTGCATCTTCATCAGCTGCAGCTTCTGCCACACACTGCACTGCACCTAAAACACACAATTTTTTTTGCTCTGTTTATTTGTGTGTGTTTTTATGCTGAGTGAACGTCTTGTGCTGTATTGCTGAGAGAAGGAGAGAGACAGAGAGAGCAGGAGAGAGAGTGAGAGAGGAAGAAACAGAGTAGGATCATTAAACTTTTAAACTGACCTGTTGCAACAGAGAATCCGCAACTCTCAAAGCACCTTGAGATTGTGGCAGGCAAAAGCTTGTTCCAGGACTTCTTTAACCAGAACACTGCATCCAGAAGATCCACAGACTTGACCAGCTCTGGTCCTGTACTTGTTCCGTCCTTTTCCATTTCGAACAGCAAATGGCGTAGAAGAAACTTTCTGTAATTCAGCTTGACAGCCTGAATGACACCAGCATCAAGAGGCTGAAGCCTGGAGGTTGTGTTTGGAGGTAGCCTTTTGAAGGTCACATGAGAGAGAGCAATTGGTGGGTGGGCTGAGCAGTTGTCAACGAAAATGAGAATGCGTCTGTTTTGAATTCTCAATTTGTTGTTCAGTTTTTGTGCCCACTGTGTGAATATGGCTGCTGTCATCCAAGCTTTCTTGTTTGAGTAATAGTCCATGCCAAGAGAAGCCATATCAATGCGCTGGAAACACCTGGGCTTAGCACTGCGCCCAATGACAAGAGGTTTCAGTTTTTCCCCACAGGCACTTGCACAAAGCAAGACTGTCACTCTCTCCTTTGAAAGTTTCACCCCAGCAGCATCATCCTTTCCCTTTTCCACCATTGACTTCGATGGCATGGCTCTAAAGTACAAACCGGTTTCGTCGGCGTTGAACACATTTTCCGGTAGAAAACCAGCGCACAAATCAGGGAGTCTCTTTTTCCAGTCATCTACAGTGGCACTGTCCACCTTTCCTCTCTCACCACTGAGGCAAGCAGCCTGCACATTGTGCCGTTTTAACCACCGATCAAGCCAGCCATTTGATCCAGTGAAATCATCCAACCCCAGCTCCACCGACAAAAGAATTGCCTTCTCTTGAATGAGTTTTCCAGTCACTGGTATTTTTCTGCGCCTAGCATCGCAAAACCACTCCCAAACACGATCATTTACTTCACTGAAAGTACATTTTCTTACTTTGGCGTACTTCCTGTCGCCACGATCTCCATCTTTCCAGCGAGAAAGAATTGACTCTTTGTCCTTGATTATGCCTTGAATTTGTGTCTTTCCAACAGAAAGGGACTTTGCAATCGAAATAGCACTTTCTCCCGAATTGCTTCTTTTCACAACATATCAACTCTTTGCTCTAGAGTCAAAGGAGTACGTTTTCTTTTTCCGAGCAATGATGAACGACCTGCTTTCTCTGCCATGATTTTCGCATTGCGCGCGCTTTCTCGTTCTCGCGCGATTTGACTAATCGACGTCGTCTGCTGCTCCATGAAAATGCTGACTACGTGTATCCAAACGTTCAGCGGATTTATTT
>JAWQFJ010002848.1:167500-175000 GCA_034096865.1 Theodoxus fluviatilis
AACTATCTGTCCGTCCGTCCGCCCGTCCGTCTGCCCGTCCGTCCGTCCGTCCGTCCGTCCGTCCGTCCGTCCGTCCGTCTGTCTGTCTGTCTGTCTGTCTGTCTGTCTGTCTGTCTGTCTGTCTGTCTGTCTGTCTGTCTGTCTGTCTGTCTGTCTGTCTGTCTGTCTGTCTGTCTGTCTGTCTGTCTGTCTGTCTGTCTGTCTGTCTGTCTGTCTGTCTGTCTGACTGTCTGTCTGTGCGTGCGTGTCTGTCTGTGTGTCTATGTGTGTTTGCATGTATGTGTGTGTGTGTGTGTGTGTGTGTGTGTGTGTGTGTGTGTGTTTCTCTGTATGTGGCTCCCTAATTATTTGTGTCTGTCTCTCAGTCCCTGCCTTTGTCTTTTGTTAGTCGTATTTCTTACCGTACAATGTACGTCTGTATGTGTGTGTGTGTGTTAGTGTGTGTTAGTGTGTGTGTATGTGTGTGTGTGTGTGTCTGTGTGTGTGAGAGAGAGAGAGAGAAAGAGAGAGAGAGAGAGAGAGAGAGGACAAAGAGAGAGAAAGAGGACAGAGAGAGTGATAGAAAGAGAGATATATAGATAGAGAGTGAGAGAGAGATAGAGAGTGAGAGAGATATATAGATAGAGAGGGAGAGAGATATAGAGAGTGAGAGAGAGAATGAGATATATATATAGATAGATAGATAGATAGAGAGTGAGAGATATATAGAGAGTGAGAGAGATAGAGAGTGAGATAGAGAGTGAGAGAGATATAGATAGAGAGGGAGAGAGAGTTAGAGAGAGAGATAGAGAGTGAGAGAGATAGAGAGTGAGAGAGAGAGTGAGAGAGAGAGTGAGAGAGAGAGAGAAAGAGAGAGAGAGAGTTTTCACTCTGTCGGATGACTATGCCACTCTCCTTCATACATGTTAAACAATTCAATATCTGTCGTTTCAGTGGGGGACTCTCAATACGTGAGACGACAAAGGTTAAGTTCAACTGAGATACCCACGCCACCTTACTGAAATGACTTTTCATTTGTGAACCCTGCACGCACAGAATATTTTTGGGAAACCATTCTCCTTAGGTCAAAAGTGATTAGAACTGTTTTTATATGTGAGTCTTCTTACATATACTTACCCTGTAGTTATTGATATCCACCACCTTTTCACAATGTACTTTTTTAAACACCGATAGTCAAGAGTATTATTGACAATAAGTGGCTTCATCTGTATGACTCAAAGCTTGCGCCCATCATTCTTTCAGAACGAAATCAAACGAAGATAATATACTCTTCTCAATACCAACATGCATGTAAACTTCAGTAATCGAGTTAGATGCTCATAATGGTATAGTTTCTCCTCATCCAATAAAAAGAAGAATGGACCTCTTATTTACGAAAAAAGGAAACATACATACAGGCAATTTGACACTATTAATTCATTCAAGATACAAATGTCCAGTGCATCCAAAGCTTGGCTTCAAAATATCAAAATGCCGTGTCTCCTTTCCTGTCAGGGGGAAAGGATAGGGTGACGGGGAAATGTCAAGGAAGAGAATTACGTTGACGGAGTAGGAGTTGGCGTAATGGACAGCTTTGTGACCAGATCGCTTTAGCATTTTTGAGACTCATGCGTAAGGAAAAGCAATGCAGAACCACTGTCTTCACCTCGTTCATGTCCAATTCATACCCACTGCTGGGAAGACATCTATCCAGATTACTGCAAGTGAAGATGTCACATACGGCGGGAGGATCTATGAACTATGCAAACGTCTGTATATCTCTACTGTCAGCGATTGTCACTACAATAGCAACGCATCGATTTGGTTTCTTGGCATGGCGTCTCCGTCAGCCTTCTCGTCTCGAGTTGTGTCTCACTTTCACGCTCTCTGTGCATCACGTGGTTATGGTTTGCTTTCAGGTTAGTTCTTGCAATCTACTTGAGTAACTTTTACCTCTGTAACATGAAAAAGAAAGAAATTCTCTGAGCTGCGGTCGTCCATTACACCACAGCTGCTTGACGTTTCATTTCCATTCTGTTTCCATCACCATGATGAAGCCTGATTCCCCGGATGCGAGGATCACCGGGGAGGAAGTCTACTGGCGCCATGTTGTCTGGTGACTGTGTAGGCTCATCTTTGAGCGACACACTCTGGCACACATTGGGCATAGGAATCTCCGAGCAGGGGCTCTGGGCAGCCGATGTTTTCCTCTGCGCTTGTTTACTGCGGCCTTTCTTCTGACTCTTTCGAAGGCCTTAGTGTCTCTCTTTGACAATGGCCTCCTTGCTTTGAAACTGTTCACATCTCAAATGTTGCTCGCCATTTGTGTGTGTGCAGACTATTCTAGAGTTTCCATGACAAATTACTTCTTTAAGATGTCACTTCCCTCTATTTCTTCGTTTTATCTCAATCGAATATCGATATTATGAAACTGTTATGAAAGAGGTTACATATAGGTGGTGGTGCGTGTTAGTGTTTTGATTACGTCTCGGATTTTTTACATGTGAAACGCTAAAGAAAAACTGCACCGATACAAGTTTGAAATGTTATCGCAGAGTTCTGGAATACGATCACCTTTGCATGCTAGTTGTTGGGCACTGTCTTCGTGATTACCAGGGACGCATGTCTCGGAGACGAATTTCAACATTATAATATCTGAGTTGATGATGATGATGATGATGATGATGATGATGATGATGATGATGATGATGATGATGATGATGATGATGATGATGATGATAATAAGTGTTGTCGTCGTCTTTGTTATTGATGTTTTTGAAATAGTTGTCATCCACACAGCTCGTGGAACAGAATAAACATACAATCGTCGGTTGTGTTTTTTGTGTGTGGAAAGGTTCTCAAATTTACTGCTGGTTTTTTTTTTCTTTTTTTCCTTTTCATTTGCTTTTCCTTCTTAATTTTTTTCCTTTTGGATAAACTATCTATATGTCTGCCAGACTGCAGTCAAGTAAAGGAATAAACAGGCATTTTTCACACAAGAAAAATGGACGCGAGGTTATTTAGCAGTCAGCAACTGTGGTTGGAGGGTATTGCATTCAACAGGGTGGTCTTCTGCTGTCTTTTCCCTGTCTCATCAGGCATATTGTGACTTCGTTACTACCGCGCGACTATCTCGTTAGCGCATGATGTATGACGACGTTGTCCTGATTGGGTTCGTTCTTGCTTGGGAGAAGGTTCGCAAATCGGTTTTCGCTGATGATATTGGCTGTGAAATGTGATGGGCACTGTGCCCGACGCGTATCGACATTTATTCTCTCTTTTTCTCTCTCTCTCTCTCACTCTCTCTCACTATCTCTCTCCCCCTCTCTCATTCTCTATCTCTCCCCCTCTCTCTCTCACGCTCTCTCATTCTCTATCTCTCCCTCTCTCTCTTTCTCACGCTCTCACTCTCACTCTCACTCTCTCTCTCTTTCTCTCTCTTTCTCTCTCCCTCCCTCTCTCTCTCTCTCTCTCTCCCTCTCTCTTTTTCTCTGTCTTTCTCTCTCTCTCTCACATACATTCACACACACATACATACACACACACATACACACACACACACATCATATAGTTTCGCCTGCAAGATGATTCTATGTCTCGATAGTAGCACATCTAATCAACTAGTGAATGGAGATCTAGAAATACACCCCGTATCTATTTCAGACTGCACATGGACAAATAACTACTGGCTAAATATTAGCAAAATGTCAATTAGTAGGCTTCCTAAACATTCTTATGAGCGGAAACATGACCGTGCTAGTCCAGATTTGGTTTTACGTACGTCTGACTTAATGGTAACGTCGGTAATGAGAAAGCGTTCTTATACGTATTCAAGCAAAGGCTTTGAGATTGCCACAACCAGCATTGCCGTGAGAACATTATCACTAGGGAGACATATCACTGGTACTTTGCCTTCAGAACTGTCGTTGAGGGGGAAAATACCAACGAGTTTTGACAATGAAGAAATTCCGCAGTGCTCACACATGATTTCGGCTTGGCACTAACACCCTGAAAATCAAAATCCATCATTTTGACCGGTTCAACAATGATCTACTATATCCATGCTGTCTGGAGAATGAGGATGAGAACTTTTTCTTGCTATCATGTGTAACTTATAAAGAGTTAAGGAAAAGTACTTCGCACTTCAATACAAGATGGAACACCCTGAACAATCTAATGTGTGGATTGGTCACGTAAGAACAGAACAATATATTTTGCAATGAATATCTATTATGCAATTAAACGTCGCGAAGGATGTACTTATAATTATCCGTTATGCATCGTTCCGCTTCTGGTACCACCTACGTATATTTTAGATAATAAAGGACGGTCGGTCTATATACAGTGATCATCAAGTCAAAACTCTCTCTCTCTCTCTCTCTCTCTCTATTTCTCTCTCAGTAGGTGAGACAACCAGATGTGCGAAAGAACAGTCTGTATCGGGAGCTGTTTAAAAACACTTTCGCATTGTGTGCTGGAACATACAAGGTTTCGCCTCCAGACTGAGTTAACCAGAATTCCTGCAATATATTTTACCTTTTGATGTATGCTGTCCTGGCGATCGACAAGAAGAGAAGAAGATGTATGCTGTCTGATAGAGACATTTACTGCAGATACTTTTGAATTTTCCGCTCACTTTAATTAGCATATAGTTTTTCATGTCCCAGTTAAGAAATTATCACATCATGGTAGAAGGTCTGGAAGCTTACTGGTAGCAGTGAAAAAACCACAAGTCATAATTATAGTTTCACAAATCCAAAGTGAAATGGATACTATGGCAATACTTAGATTTCTAAACTATGGACAGAAAGATCTTATCTTGTTCTGCATGCACATACCCCCAATAGACTCTCCCTATAACATTGGCAAAAACATAAAGTGCAATATCATAATGTTGGAAGATGAACTTTTACATATACAAGAAATGCATCCAGATGCTGACATAATTTATTAATTTGTGGTGACCTCAATGCCAGGACAGGAAACTGGAATGTAAACAGAGATGATGGTGAAGATGATGAAACGGGTAATGTTTTAGGAGTAAATATGCATCTTAACCAAATTATCCATAAAAGCATATACCGACGCTCCCAAGATAAAACATAAACCAAATTCGGTGAAATCCTTATTAATCTGTGTAAAATATTTAATATGTTCATTTTAAAATGAAATCGTAACGAGTGACAAAGAGGGAAATTGTACTTAACTGTCACAGCATGGGGAAAGCATTATTGATTACTGCCTGGTATGTCTAGACAGATTTCATCACGAGGTTTCTTTTAAAGTAGGCAGCCAAATTATCTCCGATCATATGCCAATAGAAATTATATTAGGTACTAAGCAAAATAAACCTAAACATGTCTATCCAGAAACAACAACCAGAATTATTTGGGATTGAGGACAAAGTTCAAGAGCTCATAAGCGAACTAAATACACCAGAATTTCAGCTCAAGATAAAAACAGCTTGTGATATCATAGATACCAATATAGAATTAGATGTGCAAGTTGCTACGCAAGAAATGGTATCAAAGGCAGAATGCATGCGGCGCCCCATAAAATCAAATTCCTCTAATATTCAGCCTGGTGCCAAATGGTACGACATAGACTGCAAAGAAGCAAAGATAGCAGCCAAAAGAGCTCTATACATGTACAGAAATACAATGATTAAAACGGACAGAGATAGGTATATTCCACTCAGAAATTACTACAAAAAGACCATTCGATAAAAGAAAAAAGAATTTCAATTAAGAACAAATCAGTCGCTAATCAAAAACAAAACAACTCTCATTCGTTCTGGTTAACAATTCACCAGCTTACCTTCAAGAGAGAGCCGCAGCCTGCGATTGCACTAGAAACGTGGAGGAACTAGTTCCAAAACCTATTTCAACAAGTGACAAAACATACTAGGGTGACTTCCTATGATATAACACAAAATAAAAAAGTAGTCATTGAGGAATTTGATGCCGAAATTACAAGAGAAAAGGTTTCTCTTGGAATAAGAAATCTCAGTACCAAAAATGCACCAGGGTTAGATGAAAAACCTGGACACTACCTCAAAATAGCTTGCAGTCAAATGATACCCTTCCTCTTTAAGCTATTCCGTTCTATGTATGAAAAACGTATTTTCCTTACTTTTAACCAGGCGTCTCCAGAATGGGCAGAAGGGAACAATAAATTTGTTACAGAACAAGCGGGATTCCGATGGGACCACTCAACAATAGATCACATGTTTACACTCTATTTAATAGCGGTCAAACATGTTTATGGTGGTGGGAGAGGAAAGCTTTATTCTGTTTTTGTTGACTACAGAAAAGCGTTTGACTCTGTATATAATACGCTACTTTGGCAGATCCTTGAGGAAGTAGGAATATCGACCAAATTCATTCACATGATCAAAGCCATGTATGCAAATGTACAAGCATGTGTCAGGTGGGGCTTGACGTTCTCAGAGTTATTCGATTATCCTGTCGGCGTAAAGGAGCACGACAGTATTTCAACTGTACATCTCGAAAGTGGCTGATTATGCACGAGAACACGGAAAACATGGGATACAGATGTTACCTGGTGGGCCAGAGATCTACTCCCTTCTATTCGCTGATGACATAGTGCTCTTGTCAACCACTCCATCCGGACTAAAGTGCCAAATTGACAATCTACAGGAGGAATCCAGAGCACTTGGCTTAACAATTAACATAGACAAAACCAAGGTAATGGTTTTTTGGCGAGGAGGTCATCTGGCAAAAGGTGAAAGGTGGAGGCTCAGCAGTAGAGCACTGGAAGTGGTGAATTCTTACAAATATTTGGGATTTGTCTTCACCACAAGACTGTCCATTAATACAGCTCTCGAAAGTCAGGCTGTCGAAGCTAAGAAGAAAACTATATACTTATTGAAAACTATGTGGCGTATTCGTAGCCTGAACACATATGTATTCTTTTAACTATTCGATGCTCAGATACTACCGTCCTTACTTTACGGTTCAGAACTCTGGTGGTTCAAGAGCCATGATAGTGTAGAAAAAGCACATATGTTTGCCTGTAAGCGATTCCTGAATGTAGACGCAATATCTCCCAACACTATGGTATTTGGAGAGACAGGGAGACACTCTTTATTTATACATGCTGCCATTAGAACTGTAAAATACTGGTTAAGATTTGGCTAGACGCCAGTAGACAGGCTACCAAAGCAAGCATATCTCATGATGACTGCTGCAGCATGCAGACAACAAAGGTCAAATCATGTGAAGGAGCTTCTGTGGAAAATTAGCATTTCATATATTTGGTTTAATGATGGCACTGCAAGTGAGAGGGTCTTCCTAAAAACTCTTCGACAAAGACAAAGAGATTGCTTCTACCAGGATTGGTTTTCAACGTTGAACCGTAGCGAACGATTCCTGATGTATAGGAAATACAAAAGTAGACTAGAATGTAAATGTTATTTGAATGATATCATTATCAAAAAGTTCAGAGATGTCTTCATTAGGGGTAGAGGCACTTTCACAATTGCCAACAATCGCCACAATC
>JAWQFJ010002848.1:180000-187500 GCA_034096865.1 Theodoxus fluviatilis
CCCGCATTCGTTTGTTTCTTGTCTGTCCTTCCGGTGTCCTTGGCTTTGCTTCCCCGTGTTTCTTCTTCCTCTAAAGGATCCATCACGGTGGTTGCAGGCAGATGAGTGGACTGCAGCCACATCTGGTTGGTGCTGGATGGAAACTTGGTTCTTACAAGTTCATAGTTGCGGGCAGTTGCGATGGCAATCTGAAGGGTAAGGGTTGGCTCCATTTGCAGCTCCTCTGACACTTCCCTGTCGACCAGTCCAATCAACAAACGGTCTCGGATTGTGTCTTCCTTTGCGACGAAATATGCATGCTCGGCCAGATCGTAGGGTGCACGAATGTACTGCTCAACGTTTTCCCCTGGTAGTAGCTGTCGGGAATGGAATTGGTCTCTCTCATGAATAATGTTCCTCTGCGGCACAAAGTGATCATTGAGCCCAGCACTAAGTCAAAGTTGTCAGCTGGGTTGGGGACCGCTTCAGTGGGAGCGGGAAACGTGAGTGAGGAGAAAAACTTCTCCGCCTCTTTTCCCTTTGCGTTCATCAGGGTGCTCACCTGCACGGCTCCATTCTCTTCAGTCAGTTTGGTAGCGGTGCGGTTGGAGAAGTTGAACGATTCTGGAGGATTGAATGAAGGCATCGTGACTACTTACTGATAAGGTGGATCCGTTACTAGGATATCCCACTTCTGACACCATGTAGTGGCCTGTACGCTGGGCTTAGAGCAATATCACGACAGAACACGAAGCGGGAAAGCCATTGTAGTGCAGTTACACGTGGGTCGCTTAGGAGAGGGAGGGAGGGAGAGAGAGAGAGAGAGAGAGAGAGAGAGAGAGAGAGAGAGAGAGAGAGAGAGAGAGAGAGAGAGAGAGAGAGAGAGAGAGAGAGAGAGAGAGAGAGAGAGAGAGAGAGAGAGAGAGAGAGAGAGAGAGAGAGAGAAAGAAAGAGAGAGATCTTTTGTAGTCAGTAAGCTATTGCAGGGATGGGGTCCGGAAGGCGGATACAATGGCGTTGCATCGCGAACGAAGATGGATCGACGCTGCTGTCCACGTCCACCGCAGACACGTTGGTGGCTGTGGAGGCCAATGCGGGACCTGCAAGCCCGACCACAGCGGCCGCAGGAGAAGGCCTGGTCAGGGTCTAGCATGACGCCCTCTGGCGCTTTTCCTTCAGTGTGTCCCTGCGGGAGCTCTCCAACACTGCCTTGGCTTCGTTGATGATGTGGCGCCAGGCATCTCTGTCAGCAGCGACGGAGGTCCACTGTCGAGGATCGATGTGGCAGGAGATGAGGGTTTTCTTCACAGAGTCTTTGCATCTCTTTTTCGGGCCCCATTTGTCACGTCGACCAGTGGACAGCTCACCAAATAGTGCTCCTTTGGACAGGCGGTGGTTTTCCATTCTGGTAACATGGCCTGCCCAGCGCAGCTGAGATCTCAAAAGCCTGGTCTCTATCTGTTGAGTTGAGACCGTTCCAAAACTTCCACATTTGTGATGAAGTCGCTCCAGTGTATCTCCAGGATCGTACGCATACAGCGTTGGTGGAAGCGTTCCAAGAACCTCAGGTGTCGGTGGTACAGGACCCAGGATTCTGAGCCATACAGGAGTGTGATAAGGACAACGGCTCTGTATACACTGACTTTAGTGTCCTTTTTGAGTTGTTTCTTGCTCTACATTCTCTTTTACAACCTGCCAGAAGCTCTGCTGGCCTTGACTAGTCTGCTATCCACTTCCTTGTCTATCTTGGCATCTGCCGTGATGGTGCAGCCCAGGTATGTGAACTGGCTGACAGAGCGTAGTTTGGTCTCTCCAAGCGTGAGTGCACAAGCGACAATGTTTTACCATTTTCTCGGTTTACTACATACTCGGGCAATATTTCATTTCCTCATATAATAAATGATGTATATTTGTTTCTACCTTTTACATACACATTTTTAAAGTTGTGATGTGTATCAATTGTATTTCCTATTGGATGAATACATATAACAATCAATGCAATCAACTTACATCGGGAACTACGCCCAGTAAGAACGCTGCTTCACGCACCTCAGTCTCGAGGCCTGTTTTAATTGCGCAACGTTTATTCCTACTTCGCCGTAGTAACGATCTCATCTGACCAATCAGAACGTAGTAGCAATCTCATCTGACCAATGAGAACGCCGCTGCGGTCTAGTTCTGCGTCCTGATTGGATAAATAAGATTGCTACTATGGCGAAGTATGCGGAGGTGTATCTCATCTAAAACAGGCCTTCAGAGAGGAGGAGGAGGAGGAGGAGGAGGAGGAGGAGGAGGAGGAGGAGGAGGAGGAAGAGGAGGAGGAGGTGGAGGAGGAGGAGGAGGAGGAGGAGGAGGAGGAGGAGGAGGAGGAGGAGGAGGAGGAGGAGGAAGAGGAGGAGGAGGTGGAGGAGGAGGAGGAGGAGGAAGAGGAGGAGGAGGAGGAGGAGGAGGAGGAGGAGGAGGAGGAGGAGGAGGAGGAGGAGGAGGAGGAGGAGGAAGAGGAGGAGGAGGAGGAGGTGGAGGAGGAGGAGGAGGAGGAGGAGGAGGAGGAGGAGGAGGAGGAGGAGGAGGAGGAGGAGGACGAGGAGGAGGAGAAGGAGAAGGAGGACGAGAAGGAGGAGGACGAGGACGAGGAGGAGGGAGGAGGAGGAGGATGAGGAGGAGGAGGGAGGAGAACGAGAGACGAGGGAGGTGGGAGGAGGGAAGAAGAGGAGGGTGGAGGGAGGAGGGAGGAGGACGAGGAGGAGGAGGAGAAGGCGGAGGAGGACGAGGAGGGAGGAGGACGAGGAGGAGGAGGACGAGGGAGGAGGGAGGTGGGAGAAGGAACTAGGAGGGAGGAGAGAGGAGGAGGACGAGGAGGAGGAGGACGAGGAGGGAGGAGGACGAGAGACGAGGGAGGAGAAGGAGGAGAGAGGAGGGAGGAGGACGAGGAGGGAGGAGGACGAGGGAGAAGGGAGGTGGGGAGGAGGGAGGAGGAGGGGGGAGGAGGGAGGAGGGAGGAGGGAGGAGGAAGGAGAGAGCAGGGAGGAGGGAGGAGAGAGCAGGGAGGAGGGAGGAGGGAGGAAGGAGGAGAGAGGAGGAAGGAGGAGGAGAGGAGGAGGAGGGGGAGGAGAAGGAGGAGGAGGAGGAGGAGGAGGAGGTGGAGGAGGAGGAGGAGGAGGAGGGAGGAGGGGGAGGGGGAGGGGGAGGGGGAGGAGGAGGAGGAGGAGGAGGAGGAGGAGGAGGAGGAGGAGGAGGAGGAGGAGGAGGAGGAGGAGGAGGAGGAGCAGGAGGAGGAGCAGGAGGAGGAGAGGTGCGGTTTGTGTGGGGTATTGTTTGAAGACACCGCGGATGATTGATATAACTCGATATCGAGACACTTTAGGACCTAAAATTTCTAGAACGCCTTAAATTCCTCTATATTTGGGATAAACTCGTCTTCCCACTTGGTGCCAGTTTCGTTGTTGGTCTTATGGTCCAGTTTTTTTAAATTTCTTTTCAAACGAGTATTCGTGTGCGAGGGATCTCTTGTGTACCTGACAAAATACATTTGACTCAACTGAGGCAGCACCACATCCGAGCTTGTTACGCGGAAATGAAAAGTGACTCGCAGACGACGACGACGACGACGATGACGACGACGACGACGACGATGATGATGATGATGATGATGATTGATGATGATTGATGATGATTGATGACGATTGAAAACGATTGACGACGATGAAGACGACGACGATGATGACGAGGACGATGACGACAATGATGACGATGACGACGATGACGATGACGCCGATGACGATGACGACGATGACGATGATGACGATGATGACGATGACGACGATGACAATGATGACGATGACGACGACGACGACGACGATGACGACGACGATGACGACGACGACGACGATGATGACGAGGACGACGAGGAAGCCGACGACGACGATGAAGACGACGACGATGACGACTATGACGATGACGACGATGATGACAATGACGACGATGACGACGATGACGATGACGACGATGACGATGACGACGATGACGATGACGACGACGACAACGAAGACGACGACGACGACGATGATGATGATGATGACGATGATGATGATGATGATGATGATGATGATGATGATGATGATGATGATGATGATGATGATGATGATGATGATGATGATGATGATGATGATGATGATGATGATGATGATGATGATGATGATGATGCCGATCATGATGACGACGACGACGACGATGATGAAGATGTTGCTGCTGCAGCTGGTTTGGCGTACCGCTGATATTTCCCCCTGATAACACATATGAGAAAATCCTTTAAACTAAAATCTAAATGAAACGTATTACTTTCCTCTTTCCCAGATTACGCACCCAACACCGCGCCCGCTTTAAATTCGACCTCATGTGCGCAATCATTATCCGAGAGACTGAACACATCGCGCCCACCTTCCCATTAGGGAGAAAGAGAGGCGCCCACGATGTTTTCACTCCATTCACTGCTTTGAACCAAAGGTCTGTATATAGATGCACATGATCCAGGCTTGAGCGAACAAAAGACAGACCCGGTTGCCTGACATCGATATGTTTTTTGATGAGACATCCATTAGCGTTAGCTGATACCAGTTAATGCCACCCGCACTAGATCCCTCTGTAAGCCTGGTGGGAGGGAACATATACAGACCTAGAAATGGATGAAGGCCAATGATTCAGCTGTGCGTGGGCAGGATGTCGGGGGTCTTTTCGAGGTTGTGGGACTGAAGTAGATCTGACTTCATGCATATCTTACAGGGCAATTCGTTTTTCATGACAATGATGCAGTGTGCTGCCCCCAGGGGCATTCCCTGGCTGCTTGCTGCCATCCTGGATCGAGCGGCCAGAGCAGGCCCAGAACGCCAGGGACTCCAGCTGACGACGGGCGTTGAGTGGCCGGGGCCGGGTGTCGCACTCAAGTAGCGGTGCTTCCGTTTTTTCAGCTGCCGCTTGTCCGCAGCTGTTTCCACATACATATACATGTATGTCAGGTGTCGGCCACGGGTCCATGACGATAAAGCAAGTATCATGCTCAGTGCAAGTTTTTACGCTGGAGTGTAAAAATGCAGAATTGCAAACAACTAACCTTTTTGTTTTCAATTGTCTTACAGAGTTTCTGCAACGGATGAATATTCCTTTCCTGATGGAAGAAACGTGCATACCATATCCGGAACCGGAAGACATGCAAGTTTTCAGGAAAACATGCAAGTTTTCAGGAAAACATGTCCTTTGTTCAGGGCTTTCTACATCGAACGTGCAGTTATCTTCTTCATGTTTTTCAAGCTAAATGTAAGGTCGACAGTTGGTCAGGAAAAAGGATATTTTTTGTCCAAATTAATATGTCTGTAGTGCTGAACATGACACATGGTCAAGAGGCCTGATTTTATATCCTTGCTTTGTCACTCACGCCATGCAATTTGGCTTTCATTTCTCGACGGCCATCAAAACCCCACTTGATACACTGTTGGTGTCGTTGCTACTGTTGCTGGTGCTGCCACTGATACTCCTGCCGCCTTTGTTGTTGCCAGTGCTGTTGCTGCAACAGCAGCGGCGCCTGAAGTAGATGACTAACTCCCTTGAAACGACGTCGCCGATCGCGTAGATGAGACCGACGAGGAACTGTTACATGAGTATGAATATGACTTCATTGTTTGTCGAACAATTAGTTGATACTCGATATTTATTGGAACTTCTCTTCCACTCCTATTAGCCGCTGTGCAGCGCTCAGAGCGTTTCATGTGGCAACAACCGGAGGCAGCTGTCCTACATTCAAAACGACAATCGGAAAACAGTACTATTTTTCGACAGGAAACTCAAGCTCCAAAGGAGATATTTGATAACGGTCAAAATACCTCGTCATTTGTGGAAATGTCGTACGATGCCTTATGAAAAGGGTAGCCGTGGGTTCCAACGGAATTCGATGCAGCTTCCGTAAATGTCATTGCAGTTCACGGCGTAGGTCAACGATTGAAAATAAATTGAAGGAAACCATGAAACCAAAACTGCCAATTTCAAACAATTTCTCGTTGTAGTTCAATCTGCCACTGAAAATTCATTGCAGGTTTGTGGATGTCCAGGACTTTTACGCCTCAGGAGAAAGAGGAATATTTCCCGATCCTTGTCGAATATCTCCGAGGAATTCTCCAAGAAAGACAACACTGTTCTACAAAGGAATGCTTCTACAGAGACGCAGTTGAAATAAAAGTCTAATTGTCTTCATCAAGAGTGCCAGGAAGGAGGAACGAGATTTCTGATCAGTGTTGTAGAGTCCGCACTTTATCGCACTTCCCGAGGGAGGTCTTGAGCAAAACCAGCTTCATGGATCTACTTCCGTCTGAAAACCGGCAGAATACAAGACAGAGGAACGACATTTCAAATTGTGTTCAGTGAAGTAGGGACATGTGGCAAAAGAGAAAGACCCAAAAATTAAAAACACACACACATACAAAATCCAATTTATTCTTAGTCATATCAACAACAGTATTAAGTCGTACAACATTGTAACTGTTACCCACTTTTTCCCTCTCCCCACTCCCCCTTTTCCTCTTCTCCCTCTTCCCCCTCTTCCCCCTCTTCCCCCTCTTCCCCCCTCTTCTTCGTCATTGTCGTTGTTGTGAGGTACCGACGGTGTCCCGCGGTGTCGTCATAATCGTTTTGTCGTCGTCGTCACCACCACCACCACAACCACCACCACCACCACCATCACCATCACCACCACCATCGCCCCAACCACCCCCACCACCACTATCACCACTACCACCACCAACATCATCACCATCACTACCACCACCACCGCCACCACCACCACCACCATCACCGCCACCACAACCATCACCACCACCACCATCATCACCATCACGACCACTACCACTACCACCACCGCCACCACCTCCGCCACCATCACCACTCCACAACCACCACTATAACCAATATATCCACTACCAACACCACCACAACCATCACCATCACCACCATCACCGCCACCACCACTATAATTACTATCACCACCATCACTATTACCACTATCACCACCACTATCACCACTAACATCACCACCACCACTACCACCACCATCACCACCACCACTATAGCCACCATCACCATCACCACCACCAACACTATTACCACTATCACTACTAACACCACCATCACCATTATCACTATCACCACCACCACCACCACCACTATCACCACCCCCACTATCACCACTATCACCACTACCACCACCACCACCATTACCACCACCACCACCATTACCACCACCATCACCACTATCATCACTACAACCACCACCACTGTCACCAACACCACCACCACGATTACCACTATCACCACTAGTATCATCACTACCTAGAGGAACGTACGGCCTGACCACCCCCCCCCCCCCCTCCGATGCCCCCCTCATCAGCTGGAACACCTGGCTCCTTGGTTCTCGGGGCCTGCTCCAGTGGCTCACACAGTACTGCTCCAGTGGCTCACACAGTACTGCTCCAGTGGCTC
>JAWQFJ010002848.1:192500-200000 GCA_034096865.1 Theodoxus fluviatilis
GTTAGTGATGTTCAGAGCTGAGCACTCACGGCGAGTGCCTGCAAGGACAGGTTTGATTAGGAGAAAAGCTTTGTTACTGATGTTCAGAGCTGAGCACTCACGGCGAGTGCCTGCAAGGACAGGTTTGATTAGGAGAAAAGCATTGTTAGTGATGTTCAGAGCTGAGCACTCACGGCGAGTGCCTGCAAGGACAGGTTTGATTAGGAGAAAAGCTTTGTTACTGATGTTCAGAGCTGAGCACTCACGGCGAGTGCCTGCAAGGACAGGTTTGATTAGGAGAAAAGCTTTGTTACTGATGTTCAGAGCTGAGCACTCACGGCGAGTGCCTGCAAGGACAGGTTTGATTAGGAGAAAAGCTTTGTTACTGATGTTCAGAGCTGAGCACTCACGGCGAGTGCCTGCAAGGACAGGTTTGATTAGGAGAAAAGCATTGTTACTGATGTCCAGAGCTGAGCACTCACGGCGAGTGCCTGCAAGGACAGGTTTGATTAGGAGAAAAGCTTCGTTACTGATGTTCAGAGCTGAGCACTCACGGCGAGTGCCTGCAAGGACAGGTTTGATTAGGAGAAAAGCTTTGTTACTGATGTTCAGAGCTGAGCACTCACGGCGAGTGCCTGCAAGGACAGGTTTGATTAGGAGAAAAGCTTTGTTACTGATGTTCAGAGCTGAGCACTCACGGCGAGTGCCTGCAAGGACAGGTTTGATTAGGAGAAAAGCTTTGTTACTGATGTTCAGAGCTGAGCACTCACGGCGAGTGCCTGCAAGGACAGGTTTGATTAGGAGAAAAGCTTTGTTACTGATGTTCAGAGCTGAGCACTCACGGCGAGTGCCTGCAAGGACAGGTTTAATTAGGAGAAAAGCTTTGTTACTGATGTTCAGAGCTGAGCACTCACGGCGAGTGCCTGCAAGGACAGGTTTGATTAGGAGAAAAGCTTTGTTACTGATGTTCAGAGCTGAGCACTCACGGCGAGTGCCTGCAAGGACAGGTTTAATTAGGAGAAAAGCTTTGTTACTGATGTTCAGAGCTGAGCACTCACGGCGAGTGCCTGCAAGGACAGGTTTGATTAGGAGAAAAGCTTTGTTACTGATGTTCAGAGCTGAGCACTCACGGCGAGTGCCTGCAAGGACAGGTTTGATTAGGAGAAAAGCTTTGTTACTGATGTTCAGAGCTGAGCACTCACGGCGAGTGCCTGCAAGGACAGGTTTGATTAGGAGAAAAGCTTTGTTACTGATGTTCAGAGCTGAGCACTCACGGCGAGTGCCTGCAAGGACAGGTTTGATTAGGAGAAAAGCTTTGTTACTGATGTTCAGAGCTGAGCACTCACGGCGAGTGCCTGCAAGGACAGGTTTGATTAGGAGAAAAGCTTTGTTACTGATGTTCAGAGCTGAGCACTCACGGCGAGTGCCTGCAAGGACAGGTTTGATTAGGAGAAAAGCTTTGGGACTTGCGAGCTCATCTCTGAACAATGTCTCCATACCTTTTGAAACGACGCGCGCCTTTGATCTGCCTGTCACTCCGAACCTTGTTCACGGGCGGAGAGTTCTCCCGGCAGAGGATCGCCTCAAGATTCGTTTTCTGACCTCATGCAACTTTCCTTTACTGCAATTTCCGTGCATCTTTTCTTGTCACCTGTCCTGCTGAAACTGAGTATTTGTAAAATTGTTCGTTATTTCCTACCACCTGTCGTCCCTTCGGCTCTCTTGCTCACTCCGGCCCCTCGTTTTTCGTGGTCGAATTATTTGTAAAATTGTTCGTTATTTCCTACCACCTGTCGTCCCTTCGGCTCTCTTGCTCACTCCGGCCCCTCGTTTTTCGTGGTCGAATTGTTTCTGAATATTTGTAAAATTGTTCGTTATTTCCTACCACCTGTCGTCCCTTCGGCTCTCTTGCTCACTCCGGCCCCTCGTTTTTCGTGGTCGAATTATTTGTAAAATTGTCCGTTATTTCCTACCACCTGTCGTCCCTTCGGCTCTCTTGCTCACTCCGGCCCCTCGTTTTTCGTGGTCGAATTGTTTCTGAATATTTGTAAAATTGTTCGTTATTTCCTACCACCTGTCGTCCCTTCGGCTCTCTTGCTCACTCCGGCCCCTCGATTTTCGTGGTCGAATTGTTTCTGAATATTTGGTCTGTGGCCTATGATCAATTAATTTGGAAAACATTCGATAGGCCTACTAACTTCCATGTTCCTTTTGATCGATAACCACCTCGTTAAACTGTTAGTGGTGTTGTATTCAGAGCTGTTTCATTCAAAACTGTATGCACTATGCAATAGGTCTGTTCGTACGTCTTTCCATTCTTCTTTCGCATTGCATCGATCAATCCATCGAAAAAGTGGAGGGAAAAATGATTATTACGATGATGATGATAATGACGACGATGATGATGATGATGATGATGATGATGATGATGATCATGATGATGATGATGATGAGCAGGAGGAGGAGGAGGAGGAGGAGGAGGAGGAGGAGGAGGAGGAGGAGGAGGAGGAGGAGGAGGAGGAGGAGGAAGTGGAGAATAGTTTCTGTTGTGGTGGTGGTGGTGGCGGCGGCGGTAGTGGTGGTGGTGGTGGTAGTGGTGCAGGCGGTAGTGGTGGTTGCGGTGGTGGTTGTGGTGTGTGATTGTGGTAGTAATGGTGGTGGTAGTGGTGGTGGTGGTGGTGATGATGGTGGTGGTAATAGCGGTGGTGATGGAGGTTGTGGCAGAGGTGAGTGACAATGACAATGATTCCGACAACGACGACTATGATGACGACGACGACAATGATGATGACGACGACGACGACGACGATGACGACGACGACGACGATGACGACGACGACGACGATGATGATGATAATGATGATGATGATGATGATGATGATGACGATGATGATGATGATGATGATGATGATGATGATGATGATGATGATGATGAAGATGATGGTTCATTTCGAGTGTGGAATTGTAGAAAAAGAGCAGGGTGCAAACGGAAGTGGATAAATTAAACAGAAATGAAAGAGTGCAGATCTTTAGGGATGGGGGATAATGGCGTGACGGTTCCCATGTATGATTGCATCCTCCAAGGAGCAAGTGGAGCTGTCTCTGCGTGCGGTCCTACGAAGATGACTGGTTGCTGAAACTCCGAGCAAATAGGTGTTTTGGGGGCACTCTGGCAGTAATGGCATTGCCTCTGGCCTCCTAAGTCCTCCTGGTCGATGCAGGCGCCTCAAGTGGCGGGCTCCATATGTCTGGATCCTCCATGAGTCCTCGCTCTGTCGCCAGGGACGAGGCAGCAGTCTGTGCAATGCTCCTGCTTCCCAGCCCCGACTGCCACTGGCAGGGACGCCCTACGCAGGGCAGGCACAGAGGGGACCCGAGGGAGGTGCCCTGCAACCCGTCGGGTTGCTCAGACGTCGAGACAGAGACCATAAATTTTGCCCTTTCTTTGGTGGCGTTTTTCTCCAGTCACTCCCTGGTCTCCGCCTGTTGTGTCGTTGACGAATCTGGGAGTGTCTCCTTTGATTTGTGTTTGGTTTTTGCTTTGGCGTATTAAAAAAAAGGTTGTTCGTTTAATTGGAAATTGATGTATTTGTTAGTTATTTCTTTGTCTCTTTTGTCGACCCGTTTTTATTTCGGGTACCTTCTCAAGACAGTCTGCATTTGAACTAGTTACTGTTTTTGTAAATATGTGAGTTTGAAATCGAGAGGCTTATTGGTCACGGTAGTATACTGGTTCTCACCAAAGCAGTATTCACAACATGTCAGGTTTCCTAGTTCCGTTTGTGTGTGATAGTTTTGTTAAATTTTTACCCATGCCGATAACCCACATACTTTGCTCTGTGGGAGTTAAATCAAAGTTTCCTTGAAAACAACAAACGCGGTCAAGAACACTAACATAAGCTTTTGGGACACATAGTTTCCTGGATAAACGAAATCAGGGTCCATTTATACACAGAAGATGGTGGAAGGATAGAATGGTGGGATGGGGGATTTGGTGAGGGTGAGGGAATAGGGCGGGGGAGTGAGGAGTGGTGAAATAGTTATGCAATGTGGCATCATAGCAGAGGTCCAATTGGCATTGAGATAACTTGGAGCACAGAGCGATTGCTATTGGCAGACACTCATTTCCGCTGTGACCCAACACCGAACTGTTGCGACGGCTGTCTGCCCTTTCTGACTCTCTCTCGCCAGTCAAAAGTGTGGCCTGAGTATTGCCACTACAGAGCAGAGCATCTTGCTCGAGTCACGCAGAAAAATATATGGATCTCAGGAAATGACCGAATCTGAGACTTTCCTGTAATATATTTCACCAGTGTCAGAAGTGTGCATGCGTGATACAGACCTTCCCGGTGCGGTAAGAATGTGATGATTTTTATAAGAAGGGGGGGGGGGGGGGAGAGAGAGAGAGAGAGAGAGAGAGAGAGAGAGAGAGAGAGAGAGAGAGAGAGATTGANNNTTTTTCCAGTAATAAAATCTGCTGCCTGAAACTGGCAATGAGTATCGTCAGAATGCGCCAGATTGGACCATTTAGCAGTCAGTCGTCCCCCCCCCCCCCCCCCCCCGCTTTGCTGTGACGGCTTAGCACTTTGCGCGTTCATAGCCTCCCCCCCCCCCCCCCTCCCCCTGCTTTGCTGCGTCGGCCGAGCACTTTGCGCGTTCATAGCCCCCCCCCCCCCCCCCCCCGTCCCTTAAAAAGTTTGGAAACACCCCCCCCCCCCCCTAAAAAAAAAGAAGAACTGATTCGCCCCTGCTCAGGTCACACTGATTCTGCATAATAACGCTGATTCTGCATAACAACGCTTGTAAAAATGAAAACCTTTTGGAGGTGAGTTGAACAGGTGTAAAAGCTGGCAGCGTCGTGCGCTCATCTGCATCTCGGTTGAATGCTTCCCATGGAAATGAGGTGATTTTGGATTGACAGTTAAAGTGACTCGATGAGCGAAAGTTAAAGTGTGTTGTTTGCATGCTCTTGAGAGGATGGTACGGCTACATAAAAGCAGGTACTTTTACTCGATTAGCTTACAAGCTACAAGCGCTGGTCTTACAGGGGGAAAAGTGGGATGTAACCTCATTTGCTGCAACGCAATTCTGTCCTGGCGTGGAAATGCGTCAGACACTGTGACAAGCAAAGTAAGTCGTGTCAAAGAAAGATGAGGACAATTTTTCACGCTGGCGCTGAAGTGACGATGTCTTTCATTGACTGAAATCTGAGGCGGTTTCATCTGAACAGCATTAACTTCAATTGTTTCTCGATAAAACAAACCTTCTGTTAAATCTTTCAGTCTAAAGTGTAGGGTGTATTTTGCTTGTCGATGCCAGCTGAAAAAATTTATTAAGGGATTAGGAGGGGGGGGGGCTAATGCTCCCTCAATGTTGGAAAGACAGCATGGAGGAAAAGTTTCACTTTTGTTTTTAAGTGTTGGCTGATTTTTCCCAGAAGCTTTCAAGAGGACCAGATGACAGATAATGGCGCCATATTGTCCCGCCTCTGTTTTTAATAATGAACTGGGGTGTTTGGGGGGGGGGGCGGCGTCGGGGGGGGTTGGGGATTGGCAATAAGGAACAGGCTGCCGCCACGATTGTCTGAAACCTTGTTGAAATGATCAAAGCTTTTCAACTCCTGCTGAAAACGCCCCTACTTCCACCACTCATCCTCTCTCCTCTACTCTCCCCATTCTCTCTCTCTCTCTTCTACTCATCTCTCTTCTCGCTCTACTGTCTACTCTATCTCTCGCTCTCCCTCTCCTCTCTCTCTCCCTCTCTCTCTCTCTCTCTCTCTCTCTCTCTCTGCGGCTGCCTAAGGAGCCACGTTTACATCAGCTCCGCTAATTTTAATATTATTTTAACCTCAACGCTATGCCAGTTGCCGGAATACCAGCTGCTATAAAAGCGACCTTATTGTTCCTGCTCGTGATTGAAAAACTATTACCCTGGAAAATCGTCGGTGAAGCGGGAAGGGAAACAGCACCGTTGTTCTGAGATCCAGGCAGCGCGACGCTCGGCCATCGCTCACAAGCCACTGCAAGCGAGCTGGCATCGAAATACTCCATGCCAGCAGTGACGGGACCAGCGACGGTCAGAAATTCATCAAGCCAAGGGTGAGCAAACTTTACTGCAAACTGCTCCAATGCAAATTTTGACACTGAAACCGACACGAATGTTGCTTCTCACCATGATGATGAATGGAATGCACGTGCTGCTGCAAGAGCACCTATGAACACGTCGGCGGCCGTTACCTTTGACCTCCCCGGCTAGCTTTGTCACAAAAGACGCAGCCAGTCCTCAAACATCTATGGGTGACCTCCGATGCAATAGACTGGGTTCACGGTTATCACGCTCTGAGTTTGCCAGTGATGTTGTGTGCAAATTTTTGGGGGGGAGTGGGGGTGGGGGGGTGGTTGGTTATGAGATGAAACATTTGTGTCTATGATGAACATGACTTCAGCGCGCGTGCGCACACACACACACACACACACACACAGAAATTTAATTGTTGAAGTAGATTTGTGCACTCCTGTGTTTATTAAGCACGTGAATACGTTTGCGGCCATCCATCTTTCGACAGGCCGAATCAGCATATTAAGAACAAAAACCAAAACACACATACATACAAAACACGCACGCACGCACGCACGCACGCACACACACACACACACAGACAATGGTATTTCATGCACACTGAACTGAAGTTGTGATGTTCATTAACACTTAATTTCACTTAGATGGAAAATGAAACGATTTTTGCTGGCTCAATCGATTGGAAATCACCCCTGAGTTCGAGTACTCTTGGCTGTCCTCGAAAACAGGAGGAGGAGATTAGATAACAAACTTAATCTAACACCATCTGCTATGCCGCAGCAACTATAAATAAGGCACAAAAACACTATCTCTGACACATGAATAACATTGGAAGGTTTGTAATCGCCAAGGACTGCTGCGTCGTGTAAAGGGGGGGGGGGGGGGGGGGGGGGGGGGGGGGAGTTAGATTGGGCGTCGTTTCTGTGTACATTTTCTAACGACCGCAACGAGAAAATAAGGCCATAATGGCCTGAGGAAATCGACATTATCTTCATACTTCCTGCATTCAAAACAGCATGGGCACACGAAAAAAAGTCACGTGGTTTGGTCATATTTGGCAGAATTTTTCGGGGTTTTTTCTGTCTACGATTTCGAACGATCGCAACGATCGATGTAAGATTACATGCATTTCCCAAAACTTTAACGGGTTGAATTGGTGGGAATTAGCGCTTTACACTTGCTTCACTCTCTGGAAAAGTAATTTCGAAACCAGATAAAAATGAATAACACTCATTTTGAGAATGGTTGCCAACGTTAGAATGTAGTCAGACTCATTTGCAGTCGTTAGAGTAGAGACAGGTGACTGTTGGCAAATGTAACAGTTTTCAGCCTCAGGCTATGCCGATGACGTTGGAGTGCAAAAATATGTTTTCTGTTTATAATGAGATGAAACATGCTTTTTTAATGATAAAAATTACTTCAACAAGTATTTGGACAATAATA
>JAWQFJ010002848.1:205000-210000 GCA_034096865.1 Theodoxus fluviatilis
CACCCAAGCTGGCAGGCCACACAAGCTGGCGGATCACCGCATCTGACTGATTGTGTTTTAACGAGGTTTTTTCGATTCTTCATATGCTTTTGTCATTGTGTGTATGAATCACTGCGAATTTACTGCGGATAAACCGCCCAATAACGTTCGCTAATCAGATGCTGCGGCCTGCTAGCTTGTGTAGACCGCCAGCTTGGGTGTCTTTCCCACATCCCTCTTCTCGGACGAGTCCGCTTGAGTGGCCCGTCTCTGGAAGTCTTTCCCGATACCCCACCATGACACACGATGAAGGCGCCACCGTGATACACGATACACTTAACTGATTACTGTGGGAGTATATTTGCAACCCACCAGAAATTATCTCCCCGCCGCCAACAATGAGAGCTCACCACGACCTTTTCTGGTCAGATTCCATGTATCATGCTGATTTCCCTTATGACGAACGCTGCTGTCACCCTTGTCAGAAGCTCGCTGCATATGGCGAGGTAAATCGTACCAATTCTTGGGGAAACGTCAGACGTCTATGAAAGGATGTTGAAGTACAAAGTAAATATCAAAGAATGATTAATTTTCCTTGGAGCAAAGGAACGTCATGTTTTATGTGACCTTTTAGGGTCTTAGATAACTCAACTCTCGGGATCATTTACGATTGTCATGCGTAGATTCATCAATCACATCGGGACTGTTGGAACCGCTAGTTGCGATGCTTCGGCAGATTTTAACTTTTTTCCTTTCATTCTTCTTTCGATCCATCATGATCGTCAATCAAGTACAAAGTAATAACCTACGTTTGTTTTCCCTCACCTCCTTGGACTTTCTTTCTGCCTTCCTGTCATTCTACTTCACTTCTCTCTCTGTCTCTGTCTGTCTCTGTCTCTCTCTCTCTCTCTCTCTCTCTCTCTCTCTCTCTCTCTCTCTCTCTGTGTGTGTGTGTGTGTGTGTGTGTGTGTGTGTGTGTGTGCGTGTGTGTGTGTGAAAGTGGCATGAAGATGTTCATAGTGTGTAGAAAACCTTTGAAGCTAGATACAATCGCCAAATCAGTCATGCACGCTTTGCCCACGAAGGTCACAGTCGGAAATATGCTGCCTTCTTCACATCCCTCTTGCCGTCTCTTGTCCGAGGCCTTAGGACAGCAAGGCTGGACGTGTGTAGATTACCAAGCATCTCTTTGTCTGCTGTTCTGCCTTGTTGTCGACTGCTTTTTATCAGATGAGCTCTTTTCGATGTTATCTCATCAATCCTGAATTCTCACGCTCATGTCTGTGCAGTGTGTAAGTGTCTATGTTTGTGCGTTCATGCGTGTTAAAACGTGCGTGCGCTTTTTTTTTTGTATGTGTATGCTCTGTGTGTGTGTGTGTGTGTGTGTGTGTGTGTGTGTGTGTGTGTGTGTGTGTGTGTAAGAGTCTGTGTGTGTGTGTGTGTGTGTGTGTGTGTAAGAGTCTGTGTGTGTGTGTATGTGTGTGTGTGTGTGTGTGTGTGTGTGTGTGTGTGAGTGTGTAAGAGTCTTTGTGTATGTTTGTAGGATGAATCAGGCGGTCCAAGTATATGAAAAGACACTGTACAACGTCACGAGACCTATATCTTGCAGAAATTTCTCCGGGTGAAGTCAATACTTGTACTTATGTAAAATCACGAGCACGACGTACAATGTGCGCCTACTTTACCTGGAAAGGCTGCCATACTCCTCGCACAAGTTTGGACCTTGAAAAATAAAGAACCGTGGACAGCAACCGACAAAGTATTCTTTCGTGAGTACAGATGGCCCTGAAAAGGGCCGTTCGTCCTGTTTGGACCTGTTCCAGTGAAAATGTGGGGTCGTTGTGGCTCTGAAGAGTTAAACTGGTTTAGGACGGGAGAGAGAATTATTATCCTCGGAAAAAGTATTTTCATTCTCATTCCTACGGCTGCGGACATAAAAAAAGGCTGGGTCTGGAGAGAGCCCAAGGAAAACAAGGGAGAAATGAGTCCGTGGAGAAAAAGTGGCCTGGAGAGCCCGACTGTCGACAGGGAGACGTGACTGGGGGAATGAGCACGGCACAACGCCAGGTCGTTTCAGTGGAGGTCACTTTCTGTATAGAGGTGACCTCAAGTATGTGGGCAGTTGTACCCACCAAAACCTTGACCGACAAAACTCCTTGTGCCCCACTGTCGTGCCTCTCCACCCTGGTGTGATGAAGGTCGGTGGAAATGATGGGCACTGGACTGTGTGTGAAAGTGAAGAGCACGCCTGCATTGCTGTGTGGATTCCTAATCACCTCGTGCGTTCCATGTTCATCTTCAGATTGGGGGAGCCATTGTGGTGTTAAGTTTTCTCTTTCTCTATCTGATGATCATCGTCGTGATTGATGTATTCTGTACAGTGTATTCTGTAATTAAACAATGGATGTGTGTGGATAATTAGTCATTTACGAAGTACAATGTACCTCATCAGTGAATTACTGTCGCGAAAAAAGCCAAGGTGTGCAGAAGCAGTGTGTGTGTAAATGAGTCCCTTTAGGCGTGCACGAGCGTATCGTGGCCCTTGTCTGAAAGACATATCCATGAATATTATACACTCCAAAATGTAATTTATACGGTATTTGACAACTCTTTTTTTCCTTTCCAAAATAGCCTGCACGACGAAATAAAGTGCAGAAACACATACATAGTTGGTTGGGGGTTTTTTATTCGCCAGAAATTGAAACATTGCTTTCCCTTGCTAAGATCCTCCAAAAACTGAATGATTTCCCTGAACTTCGAACTTCAACTCGAAGGAAAAAAGTTTAGAGAGAGAAATGATGACTTGGCCAAAATATGAATCATTCATGTTTTCCGGATTGTTAAACCCGAAGTTGTGTTCCAACAAAGCAAACACTACGATTGCAAAGTAAACATTGACACCAGAGATTTCAATTTGGAGAGAATGCACTGTTTTGTTCCAACAACGGAAAGACCCAGAAAATAACTTTTAAAGTCTTGCAAGCTTGGCTTTTCCGCTGCTGAAGCAACGCAAAGAACAAACTCTCCTTCTGGTGCTGTATCAGAACAGAAACCTGTGCTATTACCGATTTTTTCTTAGGCCTTTCTTTTATTAAAAAAAGCCGGTGTTGGAACCATCGCCCAAAATGACTTCAGTTTGAAAACGGCGAATAACGTTGTCTGGAGGTTCCAGAACTCTGCGCAATGGAGACTGTGACTCTTAATGAGCTGTTGCAGCAAACCTGGATTATTCAATTCATTACACGCACTGCAGAGTCGTTAACTGATTTTCTTTTTGTCATGAGGTTTGTTTGTAGGATGAGGACAGAAAGACGACCGTAAAGAGTTTCTCGTGTGAGCACCGCTTCCACTCGACATTTCCTTCGTCCGGGGAAGACCTCTCCTTCCACTCGACACAAACACCCCTTTCCTGGGAAAACTCAGAAACAGAGAGAACAAAAGCGCTCCGCCTCCCACGTTACGTTGTGTAGTTACTGGTGCGAGAAGTGGGCAGAAATCTGCTGCATGTCCGTGTCAGTACGCACTACTGGTGATGGTGCAGCGTGTGGCTGCCTGCAGACACGCAACTCCCCTATGGAAGGGCAGACACTGTCGGTTCGGTGTGAGAACTCCCTCGGCAGAATGTGGATTTCCCTCTACATGTAACCTTTTCGCTCGAGCTGCATCGGCTAATGAGGGAGATGAACTGCAAAGCCTGGGACAAAAGGTGAAGTCTCTGCGCTCCTTTGACTGACGCATGAGCGCAAAGTGACTTTGGAAGGGATTTATGAGATGGGGGAATGACTTTATCGCATGGTTATCAGGAGCAGCCACTGCTCTTGACGTGTTCTTTCGACAGAGCAGATTCAATCATGGCTGTTGTTTTTTGTATGTGTTTTTTTTTTCTCCGCCGAGGAGGCACAACGCAGTGGACAAAAAGAGAAGAGAGCTGATTGCATCTGGTGGCTCCTCAACCTTCCAAGATTATGTCGGGATGGATGCTCAGTTCACGTGTGGACTCTCCTTTCCCTTACAGACGCCCCTAGGCAAGACACTCAGGGAGAAAAGGTACCCACGCAAAGAAAACGCCTGCTTCCATGTCATGACGCGATGGTCACACGGTCCCATTCAATGTGCACTACACCCTCGGTGCTTTGCCATGGGGGGCGAACGCAGCGGCAACGCCGACTACAGACTTGCTACAACTGTAGCTAGCTCTTCAAGAATTGCTCAGTTCGCGTACAGCGACATTCACGACGTGAAGTCTCCAAATTACAGAATGACGTAACGCCCCTCTGTAGATTTCTATTCCGCTCGGGACCGCCACCGTGGGGGGGGGGGGGGGGGGGGGGGGGGTTGAGCTGCTCAAGACCAGTAGCTCGTGGCTTCAGGTGATGAAGGTGCATCGAGCTGTTCCAGCAGCATCTTGTACAGAGACGTTGGCATCTCAGAGAACTAGGACCGAGTAGATAAGGATCGTAAGCCCATGTTGAAAGAAGTATGTTGCTGCTGAGTGCAAAAGTGACCACGAGGACTCAGAGTTGATGTGGTCAGGCGTCTCACTGCGGCGACAGTTTGACATTGCCTCGGATATCTGGAATTACAGATGTCCAGAACAACAGACATTTCAAAAAGGGCATTTCAAAACGTGACCCGTTCAAACTTCTGATGCTCAGTAAGAGCGAATGTGAAATATTTCCGAGGTCGAAAACAATAGCAATGAAAAAGGACGTTGACAAAATGGGTATTATGAGAAGGAAGGCTTCTGATAGAAATAAATGTCCAGTGAAATAATACGGTTTCTGCTGATAGTGTAAGCTGGTTGAGCGCTTGATATCGGCATTCTGAACAAAGAAGTAATGTGTGTATTTCGAATATGGTCCGCCCAGTATCAGTATCTCACCCCTCTCTCTCTCTTTCTTTCTCTCTCTCTCTCTTTCTTTCTCTCTCTCTCTGTTCTATTTCTCTCTCTCTCTGTTCTATTTCTCTCTCTTTCTCTCTCTATTTTCTCTCTCTATTTTCTCTCTCTCTATTTTCTCTCT
>JAWQFJ010002848.1:217500-235000 GCA_034096865.1 Theodoxus fluviatilis
TATGTGTGTCTGTCTGTCTGTGTGTCTGTCTGTGTGTCTGTTTGTGTGTCTGTCTGTGTGTCTGTCTGTGTCTGTCTGTCTGTCTGTCTGTCTGGTCTGGTCTGGTCTGGTCTGGTCTCTATCTCTCTCTCTCTCTCTCTCTCTCTCTCTCTCTCTCTCTCTCTCTCTCTCTCTCTCTTCTCTCTCTCTCTCTCTCTCTCTCTCTCTCTCACTCCAGTTAGTAATGAAAATGTAAGATTTTAGTCGTTTCTTGAATGAGGACATGGACAATATATTTTTCATGTGGAGAGACAAAGAATTCCGAATGCTTGTAGCCGAGCGTGAAAGGGATTTTCTTCGCTATTCCTTTTGAACATCAGGAAGCCGGAGACATTCTAGTGTGAACGATTTTATTCTTGATCTGTTCATGTTTAGAGCATCTCTCATACATGAGGGGGTCTGAAACTGAACGGTCTCGTAGGTTAGCACTGCTGTAGGGAACATACGTGTTTGCTTGAACGTGAGCCAATTTAATTTTTCGTAAAATGGTGTTGTGGTCATGTGTCATTATCGACTGTTTGAGCAGGGAAAAAGTGTGACCACCAAAAAGTTCAAGGAAGACACTGTCATCATTTCGCAGTGAATAGAGATGGAGCGCTAACACGACCCCTTTAGTGTTCCTTTTATTAGAATGATGCATTCGCGCTCTCGCAAAGCAGTCACATGACCTCCTCTGCACGGGTACTGCAGTCACATTACCTCCCCTGCACGGGTACTGCAGTCACATTACCTCCCCTGCACGGGTACTGCAGTCACATGACCTCCCCTGCACGAGTACTGCAGTCACATGACCTCCCCTGCACGAGTACTGCAGTCACATGACCTCCCCTGCACGAGTACTGCAGTCACATGACCTCCCCTGCACGGGTACTGCAGTCACATGACCTCCCCTGCACGGGTACTGCAGTCACATGACCTCCCCTGCACGGGTACTGCAATCACATGACCTCCCCTGCAGGGGTACTGCAGTCACATGACCTCCCCTGCACGGGTACTGCAGTCACATTACCTCCCCTGCACGAGTACTGCAGTCACATGACCTCCCCTGCACGAGTACTGCAGTCACATGACCTCCCCTGCACGAGTACTGCAGTCACATGACCTCCCCTGCACGAGTACTGCAGTCACATGACCTCCCCTGCACGTGTACTGCAGTCACATGACCTCCCCTGCACGAGTACTGCAGTCACATGACCTCCCCTGCACGGTACTGCAGTCACATGACCTCCCCTGCACGGGTACTGCAGTCACATGACCTCCCCTGCACGGGTACTGCAGTCACATGACCTCCCCTGCACGGGTACTGCAGTCACATGACCTCCCCTGCACGAGTACATTGACAGCAGACGAAGGACTAACTACGCTGATGAACGCCTCTTTATTAAGATCGGGATTTGGCGCAGTAGCTCCACCTGTTGGCAGTTGTGCGGGGCGACTAGGTACCGCGGTTCAATCCCTGCTCGTGGTGACTTGACTGTTATTCTCCATCATTCATGCATAATTCATGAGCAAAGCACCCTTTTTGCCCAATTCACGAACAGGCGCATCATTTGCTTGATTTGCGAAATGAACACATGCCGTTATGAAATGAATCATCCTAATTTTTGTTTTTAGTTTCAGTTTTGTGCAAATGACTCTTTGAGTAGATTCTAGTTCAACTTTGACCAAAAATAATGCAGTGATGCAAACTGACATGGCGGTCGAATCCTCCGGATGCAATGATCTTTTAGGTTCTCTTTTGGAAAACGGAATTTACGAAAGACAACAAAGTTGTTGATTTTATTGCTGTTAGTTTCATTTCACTGACAAATGGATGTAAAATTATTACATTGAGAAATTTTTTAAAGCGATTAATAACTTATTGATCAATTGATAAGACAATGACATCAACAGGTCCAAATCTGCTTGCTTCACGAATAAAGTAACTTCACTGATTACATAAATAAGATAGCACTCTTACAAAGTGTTTCGATGTTCGCTCTAGGGACACAACAGTCTTGCTGAGAGGTGCAATGATAACGGGCACTACACTGAATTAGAGACCTGAAACAAAACCCGGAAGGACAGTGTTTTATGTTGCAAAACGTCAACATATCCGATTCTCTTCACAATTTTTTCTTCTGGTAATTCTCAGGTAACGATTTTGAAAACGATGCATTCAAAGCTCAAGACAACAGAAATGCTTGCTTACCCCTTTCTGCTGTAACCGCTGTACCAAAAGCTCGACACCTCGTTCAGAACCTCTATTTATAACAAACAAACGAACAAACGAACGAATCAATGAAAGGAAGGCCGAACGCACAAAACTAAACGAAACTAAACGACAACTAAAGCTAGAGCTAAAGCTAAACCTGAAGCTGAAGCTGAAGCTGAGTGAGCTAAAGCTAAAGCTAAAGCTAAACCCAAACTAAACTAAACTAAACTAAACTAAACTAAACTAAACTAAACTAAACTAAACTAAACTAAACTAAACAAAAACTAAACTACTAACATTAACAAGCTAAACAAAATTTCAGAAAACTAAAGCTAGAGCTAAAGCTAAACCTGAAGCTGAGCTAAAGCTAAACCCAAACTAAACTAAACTAAACTAAACTAAACTAAACTAAACTAAACTAAACTAAACTAAACTAAACTAAACTAAACTAAACTAAACTAAACTAAACTAAACTAAACTAAACTAAACTAAACTAAACTAAACTAAACTAAACTAAACTAAACTAAACTAAACTAAACTAAACTAAACTAAACTAAACTAAACTAAACTAAACTAAACTAAACTAAACTAAACTAAACTAAGCTAAACTAAAACTAAACTACTAACATTAACAAGCCAAAAAAAATCAGGGAGAGAATGCTTGATTACAAAAAGCATAACCGAATGAATGGATGGTGTTTTACGGCCTATCAGCCTTTGAAGGCTATGTAAGGCCAGTAAGCACGAAAATCACTAGAACAGTTAAGAGTAAACGCAATACAAGTCCCTAGTCATTCGAATCTTACGAATCGCGTAGGGAGACGCGGTGGGTCAATTCTTACCCCGAACCCACAGATGGATGCATAACCGATCATGTCCACCCGCCTTCCACTCTGAACCAGTTCAGTTGCAAAGCTAAGTCGACTGGGTGGACTACGACGATGACGACGACGACAACGACGACGTCTACGACGATGATCTCTGTCTCGCTACCAAGGGCCCGGTGGTACGAGTGTGGATCAGACTACCTTGAAAGCGGCTGTACAGGTTTGTGTGTAAAACCCCTTCACCAGCACAGTGCCTATGCGCATTGAGTCGGGAAACACGATCGTGTCTAAGATAGGGAGCACTTCCGCCGCCTCTCTCTGACGGAGCTTTCATTCAGTGGTCACATCTCTCGCCCTCTGTCACTTGCGGCTAGACATGGCGGCGTTCAAAGCTGCGCGGCTCCCAGAGTTGCATCCTCAGGCAAGGTGCGTGACTCGCATTGCCTCTCCTCACCCAGGAGTAAAACAGGGTCCCTGAGAGGGCAGTCGTGGCTCACCGTGGAGCTGTTAACTCTAGCATGTCGCCGTGAACCAGCATCGGGTTGTAATACTCTCCAGGGAGTGGAGGTGATGCTGGCACCCGACTGTGCGCCTCTCATCTGTCTGTCATCGTGTTTGTCGTCAGGTGTCTGCAAAGGATTGGTCAAATAGCCTGGTGATCAGGGGATAGAGGGAAGAATGGTTTGATACCCAGATATGTGAATCCGGTCAGTCATGTGACCGAGTGGCAAAACTTGCATCCTTGTGCAATTTGTTTTAATCCCATTGCTCGTCCCCACCTAGGAGTGCAAGGTGTACGGTACCTGTGAGGGTGAGGACTGCGTCGGAAAATCGTGCAACGTAACTTTGGCGCGTTTATTCGCAGCCTGGCTGCATGTTCTCCAGGGAGTTGTGCAGCCTGACTGCCTGTTCTCCAGGGAGTTGTGCAGCCTGGCTGCCTGTTCTCCAGGGAGTTGTGCAGCCTGACTGCCTGTTCTCCAGGGAGTTGTGCAGCCTGGCTGCCTGTTCTCCAGGGAGTTGTGCAGCCTGGCTGCCTGTTCTCCAGGGAGTTGTGCAGCCTGGCTGCCTGTTCTCCAGGGAGTTGTGCAGCCTGGCTGCATGTTCTCCAGGGAGTTGTGCAGCCTGGCTGCATGTTCTCCAGGGAGTTGTGCAGCCTGGCTGTCTGTTCTCCAGGGAGTTGTGCAGCCTGGCTGCATGTTCTCCAGGGAGTTGTGCAGCCTGGCTGCATGTTCTCCAGGGAGTTGTGCAGCCTGGCTGCCTGTTCTCCAGGGAGTTGTGCAGCCTGGCTGCCTGTTCTCCAGGGAGTTGTGCAGCCTGGCTGCCTGTTCTCCAGGGAGTTGTGCAGTCTGGCTGCATGGTCTCCAGGGAGTTGTGCAGCCTGGCTGCATGCTCTCCAGGGAGTTGTGCAGCCTGGCTGCCTGTTCTCCAGGGAGTTGTGCAGCCTGGCTGCCTGTTCTCCAGGGAGTTGTGCAGCCTGGCTGTCTGTTCTCCAGGGAGTTGTGCAGTCTGGCTGCATGGTCTCCAGGGAGTTGTGCAGTCTGGCTGCATGGTCTCCAGGGAGTTGTGCAGCCTGACTGCCTGTTCTCCAGGGAGTGGAGATGGTGGTGGAGTGATCAAAAGAGTGGCCCGATGACCAGGGGGTAAAGTGTGCGGTTTGAGCATGCGTGGAAAGTCGTAACATAAAAAGAGCACCTTTATCTCTACATGGCTGCCTTATTTCTCTTCGTCTCAAGCCTACGACGATCACCGCACTCTTTGACGCTACTTGTCGCCATGACTACCTTGCAGCCGGCGTGTCTGCTTCTGAATCAGGAATGAAGAAAGTTTTCTTTTCAGAAGATCTTCGTATCGCCTCCTTGGGACAGCTCTTACGCCTCCGAAGTATGCGTACATTCAAGATGACTGACGGCGAGCAACGAGTCTGGTTCATTCCCAGGGTGATGCAGATTAGTGTGGTTGTTCAATCAGGTGGACAAGGCCGGAGTTAGACGCAATTCTAAGTATTGACTCTTTGGAGAGACACTTGATAGCTATATATAGCTTGCGGAATCACGGTCTTAATCGTACATGACGTGCCGTTCGTGTCAGTAAAAGTGAAACAATCCATTCTCCTGAACCGCCTACGCTCTTTTCTCACACTCTTCACGGTGCTGTTCTCACTTCTCCATGACCTCGGGGCTCCCCACCCCCCACCCCCACCCCCCATCTCTTGGGTCAAGGCGTCGGTTTTTTTTTTCATTTTTGTTTGAAATCCAAGGGACATACGGGTCAAGCACACCACTCCTACTCGTCTTGCTGGTGGCAACTAATGAAATCCACTACTGCCGTTTCTCGTGAGACCTGCCACACAGTGACTCACTGGACAGACCGCCCCAACGGCCCTGCTCCCAGCGAAACCTTCACAGTTTCAACATTTCGAGTGGCAACGCGGGTAAATGTGAATGTGCCAACAATTGATTTTGGCGGAGGCCAAGGGTGGTGGGGATGGGTGGGAGGATGGGGAGTAGGAGGGAGGGAGGCGGAGGAGGAGAAGGCGGAGGAGGAGGAGGAGGCGGCGGCGGAGGAGGAGGGGGTGGGGGTGGGAGAGGGAATAGGGGGGAGGAGAGGGAGCAGGAGGAGGAGGAGGGGGGAGGAGGGGGGAGGAGGACAGGGTAGGGGGAGGGGAAAGACGGACAAAGGAGGATGAGCAGGAGCAGAAACAGGAGAAAAAGAAGCAAGATGAGAAGAAGCAGGAAAAGGAACAGGAGCAAGAGGAAGAGAGATGGAAGAGAAAGAGAAGGAGCAGAAGGAGACAGAAATAAATTCCTTCTGCTGCTGCTATTCCCGCTCCTCCTCCTCCTCCTCCTCCTAGTTGTCGTCCTCGTCCTCCTCCTCTTCTTCCTCCATCATCTCATCACCGACATGACCTTCATTTAATGAACATTTTTGTCGTTATTGTTTGCCGGTTTCTTTCATGTCGTCGTCTTTTTTCACTCTCTCTCTCTCGTTTTATTCCGGTAGGCCTACAATCTAGCGACAAAGATGTGTTTGTCCTAATCCTTTAGAGTACATCAAATCCATCAGCACAGGAGAGAGATGTGGCCAGAGTCCTGGCACAAAAATCTCAGAGATTTTCAACTCGACCGGAGACAGCGCAAGGCCGGGAATCCCTTCAGATCATTAGTAGGGCAGAGGAAAGTTTGAACGCCAGTGTCACTGACCCGCGGCATTAAACGTGACTTCCTGTGGACATGCGCAAACGATGCTGGGACTCAACGAAGACCACCAACTGTGGTTGTTATCGTCAAGTATTTTGTCCCAACGTCAGGCTCACCTCACTCTACGGCAAACACGATGGGACTTTCTTCCAGACAGCCTCTTTATAAGAACAAAGAAAAGAAGAAAAAAAAACACACACACACACAAACCCCGATTGCTTCAATCCTTGGCCTCGAAACCCTTGCCGTAACAAAATGGCGCCAATGAATCGGAAGCCATCCGTCTTTCCGCAAGGAAACACTTCAAGGCCATGGCAACAGAATGGATTGATCCTAGCTGAAAATGAAACAAAAACTATGTCGAAACTTTCCAGCATCCATCCAAATTTGTTTGAGATGGGGGGTTAGGGGTGGGAATGGGGGTTTGGGGGGTGAATACATTTTTTCAAAAAATCACTTAAAGCTTTCTCATTCGATTGAACAACAAAGGTTTAGCTTGTCAAGGACAAAGGACAAAATGGGGAAATGACGTGGTATTTCTAGGTGATTTTCACAAGGTTATGTGTGACGTGCGTGCGAGAGAGGGAGAGAGAGAGAGAGAGAGAGAGAGAGAGAGAGAGAGAGAGAGAGAGAGAGAGAGAGAGAGAGACAGAGACAGAGAGACAGACAGAGAGAGACAGACAGACAGACAGAGACACAAAGAGAGAGACAGAGAGAGAGACAGACAGAGAGAGAGAGACAGACAGACAGACAGAGAGAGAACAGAGAGAGAGACAGACAGACAGACACAGAGAGAGAGAGAGAGAGAGAGAGAGAGAGAGACAGACAGACAGAGACAGAGAGAGACAGAGAGAGACAAAGAGAGAGACAGAGAGAGAGACAAAGAGAGAGACAGAGAGAGAGAGAGAGAGAGAGAGAGAGAGACAGAGAGAGAGACAGAGAGAGAGATTTTGACTTTGACTTGTTTATTGTTAGGCCGGCGGCCCGTCACAATGTTACAATAATTTGGGGAGCATTGACAATGTGCTACACAATAGACAAAATACATTTCGAAAACAAAGAGTATGGTATATTGTGGCTGCTATCCATATACATATGATATTTACAGAGATATACCTATATAGTGGAATACATCGTCAATATGTTGCAGACGGTACTTCATGGCATAGTAGATGAACATGGCAACCTTTTTCGTTTTATATACCCTTGACCGTTTATTAGGAATTCAATCGCAAGGTTTCTAGTATTCATGTATTCTATATAACTCTTCAGGTACCTCTCTCTAAGCTCATTATATAGGGAGCATTTCAGTAAGAAATGAGTTTCGTCTTCTATAAAATTTCTGCAGAATGGACAGCGTTTCTCCTCGTTATTGAACATATTACTTCGTAATTCGTTTCTTCCTAATCTAAAGCGCGTAAATGCTATTCTAAATTTTGTAATATTGATGTAACTTAAGTATTTTTTATCATGTATAAAGGATTTGAATAGCGCAAATCGCTCACTGACATTGATCTTGCAATGTCATTCTTGCATATATCAGTCTTGGAGCCTGATATTTAACCTTTTTAAGGACTTTTTTCAATAGAGATGCCTCTATTGTGCCATACAAAGGCAAAACCCGACTTGCACAGACATTCTTCAATAGATTTTAGCCAGTTGAGTTCGTCGGGAATGGTTGCACTGGATAGCATAAAAAGTGCTTGCTTGGGTAGCCGATCATCTGGCATTTTCAACACTTTGAACCAATATTTCACAGCTCTAACAGAACTATTTATGATAAGAGGAAATCTTCCCGTTTCTCCATAAACCAAGGTATTTGGTGTCTTGACGTCGACATAAATTTTTTTGCATGCAAATAAATGAGATCTTTCCACATTGAGGTCCTCTCTCAATCCCCAGAGCTCTGACGCATACATTAATGAAGGTTGTACTTGTGCATAAAATAATTTAAATAATAATTTCGGATCATAAGTGCGGAGTGCCCACATTGTTTTTAAAAGTTGAAGAGTTTTCTGTTTCACTTAAGTTGCTACATTGCAAAGGGCTACCGTTTCAGATAGTTTAGTCGTGAAAGTGTATCCAAGGTATTTGAACGCATTTACAACTTCCAACGCGTCTCCATTCAAAAACCATTTCTCTCCTTGCGATAAGGACCCTCCTTGGCGAAAAACCATTATTTTTGCCTTGTCTTTATTTACTCTCAGACCAACTTGCTTTGATACGTATTCAAGGTTATTAATCTGAGACACAGAGAGAGAGAGAGAGAGAGAGAGAGAGAGAGAGAGAGAGAGAGAGAGAGAGAGAGGGGTGGCAGACCGGACAGGCAGGCAGGCAGGCAGGCAGGCATGCACGCACACACACACACACACAAACAGAATGACTGAAGCTGAGGTGTAGACAGCAAAATAGAAAACGTGGCGTTTTCAGTTTCTCAGTTTAAAATGTCATTACAAAGGTAACAGCATGGTCAACCAGAGACGGCTGTATAGATGCAACCCGGAAGCATTGTTCGCGGGACCAGAGGCGCGTTTCGTTTCAAAAGACAGTTTAAACTGATCAGAGATGAAGGCTCACAGTCAGCGCTTGCAACGGCCAAAGCATTTCCCCTACATGAACCCTTCTACGCAGGGCCTCGCCATGAGCGCATATCTCTGAACATTTTTTATCCCCTTCCAAAAAGCAAAGTGGTTCTGATTTCGCAACTGATGCTTTTTGTATTATTTCTGCGCAACCCACCTCAGTCTTAGCCTTTGGCGTGTTGTCACGCGAGCAGCGGTCAAAGTCTACAGTTGTTGTTAACCAACCAACCGTCTCGAATCAGGGTGCTGCACCAAGCTCTAGTCAACATTTACAAAGCCAGCGCTGTAACACATGCACGTACCAGACAGCAACAGACTGGAGTTACACATTTACTGAATGATGCAAAGGCCCGAGAGGTCATTCTGAAAAAAAGTCTGGAATGGAGAGAGCAAGACAATGCACAGATGACGCCTCGGTCAACCACAGCAGTCAAAGAAATCCCCAGCTGTGAAGACTCTTTCCATCATACACTGGACCCAGACTTCCGTGACTGAGAGAGAGGGAATCTCTCTCTCTCTCTCTCACACACACACACACACACACACACAAATACGCACTCACACACACCGCGAATATTTGTCCACTTCTAAAGCTTCCAAGGTAGGGATTTCTGCACATTCTCCCCCTCTGGGCTTACCCAGCCATCCAACAGTCTATCGAAAGGAGCACAGACCCTGGCGTGGTTCAAAGGAGGGGAGAACCACATCCCTCAAATAATAGCACTCCAGCTCAACCACTGAAAATGTTCACTTGCACTAGATCAACTGCACCGTGATTTCAACATTCCCATGAAAACAACACACAAAGGTTGAATTGAGGGGGACACATTTAATTTGCAGTATTGTCATGTTTCTTTGTCTGCTGAGTTTGTATCTTGCAGCATATAGTAGGCATTACATACGTACATACATCTTCAAGCTTTCAGACCTCCTGATGAGTTCAAAACAAAGAGATATCACAACTTCCCATCACCAAGCTCCATGCCAAATACCAACAGCTGCTGTTTCAATCAGGATTTTATTATCACAATCACACTCAGTCATATACACACTCACAAGCAATCATGTACATGTACACACACACTTAACACAAATCAAGAAAAACTTTGCATGTCAATTTTCAAAGGTCATTATTTTCAATTTTCCTGCCATGCACAAGCTCACAGAAATCAAGATATAATGCTCATTCACATATGGACATTCCAGAACCTCCTGAGAAAAAGCACATGGAAAATGCAGAACAGTACAGCTATTTTTCTCTCTCTTGTACCCATAACTTCCCTCATGTCTTTTTCGTGTGTGTGTGCGTGTGTGTGTGTGTGCGCGCGCGCGCGTGTGTGTAAGTGCACGTGCATATGTGTGTGTGTGCATGTGTGTGTTTATGTTTGAATAAAATGACATTATACATTTGTGTCAAGTCCATGATTGGCCACTTCAAGCAGCTTTGCATAACAAAATTCATTAGCATTTTTGCCCTAGGCCCCACCTCCTCCTCCTCATCACCCACCTTCTCAACTGGAGAAGTTGTCAGAATATAAGTACATAAAATATGAGACATGAAAAACGTACAGCACACATCTTCGCGCACTGTTGCCCCACTGGTAAAACATATCTCACTGATATCTCTTTTGATGTCCAGCATCTGACCAGATACTTGCACAAACAAGCAAGACAGAGGCAGATTTCTCAGAAGTAGTCCTGACGTATCATGTGGGGTCTTCTTGCTGGACCCAAGGTGCATGTATGACGCGTCGGGATTGCTTCGGGGAAATCCTCCCCTGGTAGAGGGGAATGATGGGCAAGTAGCAACATGAAATGGGAAACATGGTTCTTTTCAATTAGCAACTACATGCATCTTGAGAATAAATGAGACGCATGGTCCAATCTATGCATATCTGTAGGTATGTCTGGGTTGAAAGCCCACGCATCACTAGAAAAAATTCACTTGCCTCAGTGCATTTGTATGTGTATATGTTCCCATAATTTCCTTATTGTGTGTACTTTGTGTGTGTGTATGTGTGTGTGTGTGTGTGTGTGTGTGTGCGCGAGCGTGCGCACACGCACGCGAGTGTGTCTGTATGTGCATATGTGAAAGTGTGTGCTGTATGTGTGTGTGTGTGTGTGTGTGTGTGCATGTGTGTGTACATTTGCAAGCACATGTGCAAGCCTACAATTGCAACAGTCATGCTGCTGGGGGCAGGCAGGCAGGGAGACAGATGGCCTACCCATGCCAATGTGACATAATTTACATCTCAGATTTGGCCTACCCATGCCAATGTGACACAATTTACATCTCAGATTTGGCCTACCCATGCCTATGTGACACAATTTACATCTCAGATTTGGCCTACCCATGCCTATGTGACAGAATTTACATCTCAGATTTGGCCTACCCATGCCTATGTGACAGAATTTACATCTCAGATTTGGCCTACCCATGCCTATGTGACAGAATTTACATCTCAGATTTGGCCTACCCATGCCTATGTGACACAATTTACATCTCAGATTTGGCCTACCCATGCCTATGTGACAGAATTTACATATCAGATTTATAATTAAAATGTTCAAACTTTCTTTTTTCTTTCTTTCTTTTTTTGTGTTTTTGCCAGCATCCATGGCTTAATAATTAATTAAAATTCATCATTCCATCCCCATATCCCACTCCCATTCCTCTCTCTCATTTGACATTCTTTCACTTTCCACCACTCAACCTTGTATTGTCTTCCACCACTCAACCTCATCTTGTATCCACAACTCAACTGTATCTTGCAATGTTAAATTGACTGACAGTTAATTTGTAAGATATTTCTCAAATCTTATGACTAGGACATGCAGACTTGTACAACTTGACATTTGAAATAATTTCATATACAAAAAAGTGGTTACACGATCTTTTTCTTCATAAACAAAACAAAGGAAACTAATTCATGGGGATATCACTTCAGTCACTTATCACAATAATCCAAAAATGACCATACTGGAGAGACATGAATAAAATCCAACAATATTCATTGCAGGTTAAACATTGTCCTCCAATAACATCTTCATCCATCACTGGCTATGTTTCTAGAGAACAACAATCAGCGTATGGCTTGGCAACTTCTCCAGTCAACTCTACATTTTTTTTATGACACTGCAGGAATGCAACACTGACTGCTCTGCAAAAACACTTCAATACTCCCATCACTCTTCCCCAGCCACAAACAGAAGCATCACAATTGTACTCCCACCTCTTGGAGTCAGAACCTATCTTCAAATATCCAAAAGCACATTGACAGAAACATCAGAAGACTGAGAAACTCTATCTGGCCTGAACTACACTAAGCCAGAGGCCAGCACCTCCAAGCAAGCAGCCCTACTGGAGTCCAGGGTGGATGACTGTCTCGGTGCCCAAAGGTCAACACAGCCTGCTCTAAGACAGAGAGCCACAGGAATCCCCACAGCAAGCTGTCCACACCTGAGAGCAGCCAGGGAAGCTCCTGCTGTATGCCATCCACTCCTGCCCTGGAAGCAGGGACCAGCGGGGGAGGTGTTACACAGTTATGTCTGTGTCCCGGTTACCGAGGCTCTCAGGAGTCCTGGCCTGGCTACTTCCAGACCTTGACCACACCATCCCTAGAGGCACTGAGAACGTAGAACTGCATACTCTGGCAGATGCTGACATCACTGATGGTGTCACAGTGACCAATGGTGACAGGATCTGGAGCCGAGTCTTGAGTTGGCAGCGAGTTCTGAGTCAGTGACTCCTGGATCACCTCTGTGCCCTCAATCAGTTCTGACCTGCAGCACAGAGAGCAAACAGTGACGCTCTGACCTGCAGCACAGAGAGCAAACAGTGACGCTCTGACCTGCAGCACAGAGAGCAAACAGTGACGCTCTGACCTGCAGCACAGACAGCAAACAGAGACGCTCTGACCTGCAGCACAGACAGCAAACAGTGACGCTCTGACCTGCAGCACAGAGAGCAAACAGTGACGCTCTGACCTGCAGCACAGAGAGCAAACAGTGACGCTCTGACCTGCAGCACAGAGAGCAAACAGTGACGCTCTGACCTGCAGCACAGACAGCAAACAGTGACGCTCTGACCTGCAGCACAGAGAGCAAACAGTGACGCTCTGACCTGCAGCACAGAGAGCAAACAGTGACGCTCTGACCTGCAGCACAGAGAGCAAACAGTGACGCTCTGACCTGCAGCACAGAGAGCAAACAGTGACGCTCTGACCTGCAGCACAGACAGCAAACAGTGACGCTCTGACCTGCAGCACAGAGAGCAAACAGTGACGCTCTGACCTGCAGCACAGAGAGCAAACAGTGACGTTCTGACCTGCAGCACAGAGAGCAAACAGTGACGCTCTGACCTGCAGCACAGAGAGCAAACAGTGACGCTCTGACCTGCAGCACAGAGAGCAAACAGTGACGCTCTGACCTGCAGCACAGAGAGCAAACAGTGACGCTCAGAAGGAGAGCGTTACAACTGCAGTGACCAAGCGTGACAAAGCATGCCAAGTTGTCGAAACAGTGTGTAAAGCATTTTGAGACCCACATATGAGTTGTAAGCCTCTATGTCATGCCATCATCTTTCCCTGAAGAGAGCACCGCATTACAAAAATATTCTGTCTGTCTGTCTGTCTGTCTGTCTGTCTGTCTGTCTGTCTGTCTGTCTGTCTGTCTGTCTGTCTGTCTGTCTGTCTGTCTGTCTGTCTGTCTGTCTGTCTGTCTGTCTGTCTGTCTGTCTATACTTCTGTCTGTCTGTATTTCTGTCTGTTCTTGTATTTCTGTTTACTATATTTTGGTGTTTCTGTCTATTGACAGAGAGAGAGAGAGGGAGAGGGAGACAGACAGTGAGTGAGAGAGAGAGAGGGAGACAGACAGTGAGTGAGAGAGAGAGAGGGAGACAGACAGTGAGTGAGTGAGAGAGAGAGAGAGAGAGAGAGAGAGAGAGAGAGAGAGAGAGAGAGAGAGAGAGAGAGAGAGAGAGAGAGAGAGAGAGAGAGAGAGAGAGAGAGAGAGAGAGAGAGAGAGAGAGACTTTGACTTTTATTGTTTTAGACCAACGGCCCTTTACAATAATGAGATCACAAACACAAATGTATGTGATGAACAGTTAACGGCAGGATTATCATTATGTGTCAACTGAAAGTTTTTCCTCCTGGAGTTTCAAAGCATAATATAGCCACATCTCTTGTTTGTTTCTCACACGATATTTCGATTAGCTGTGCACCTGTACATAATGTTCCTGTGTGCAGATATTGGCCAAGGTATTTTTTTCTGAGGTCTGAGTAAAAAGTACATTTTAACAGTATATGGTCTTCATTTTCATTATCGATGCAAAAGGGGCACTTCTTGTCCTCCCTTATCTCATCTTAACGGTGTCTGTTACTTTTCAGATTGTTAATACCATATCTGAACCTTACAAACGAATCTAGAAATTTCTTAATTTTAATGCTATTAATGTATTCTTCCTGTCCAAATGTGGATTTGAAGGAAGAGTACCAACGATATCTCTCACTGGCTGCATTGTTAGTTTGCCATTCTTGGATGTTGCAATCCCTAAGCCTTAATTTAAATGCTCTGAGGAAACATTTTTCGTTACTTACACCACCAGTAGACCACACATTGGCAAACCCAAACTTGGACAGGCAGATTTCTATGTTAGTTGCCCAGTTTCTAGTGCTGGGTACAGATGACTTAAGAAGCAAAAAGTATGCTTGCTTTGGTAGTCTACTGTTCGGCATTTTACATACTTTAAGCCAATATTTCACAGCCTTTGTGCACCCTGAGATGGACAGTGGATGACGACCTAGATCGCTGTACACCATGTGGAGAGAGAGAGAGAGAGAGAGAGAGAGAGAGAGAGAGAGAGAGAGACAGAGAGAGAGAGAGAGAGAGAGACAGAGACAGAGAAGAGAGAGAGAGAGAGAGAGAGAGAGAGAGAGGGAGAGAGAGAAGGCACTGACTACAGACACTTACTTGTAAGAGGTCTTGAACACTGTCTTGGTGGACTCCTTGTTGTGGGGTTCAGGAAAGGCTTGGCTGACAATATAGCTGCGAGCAGGGCTGTTCACGTCCCAGAAGCGGATGCGCTTGTCTGTGCCTCCCGTGAGCACAAACAGCTTGGTGTCCGTGGCGCACACGTGCAGCCCATGCACTGAGTGGTTATTGTTCTGGAGACAGAAGGCAGCCCAGACCGTGACTCAAAGCTTTGCTGACAGGCCACAGTCTAAACAAGGAAATATATGGTGGTGGGAAGGTATAGCGCTTTTCTTCCTTAATCTTACTTATGAGGCAACCTGCTGCTTAGCTTACAGCTATTCAGACAACCCACCAATCGACCCATTACTGAATGCGCTCACCCATTCAACTAACCACCCACCTAACCACCCACTCATCCATCCATGCACCCATGCACCCACCCGTCCACCCATCCAACCAACCAACCAATCAATCATCCACCCACCCAAGCACCCATCCATGCACCCACTCATCCATCCATCCATCCATCCATCCATCCATCCATCCATCCATCCATCCATCCATCCATCCATGCATCCATCCATCCATCCATCCATCCATCCATCCATCCATCCATCCATCCATCCATCCATCCATCCATCCATCCATCCATCCATCCATCCATCCATCATACATCCATCCATCCATCCATCCATCCATCCATCCACCCACCCACCCACCCACCCACCCACCCACCCATCCATCCACTCACCTAAGCGATCAACCAACCAACCAACTGACCCATCAACCAACACATCATCCAACCCAATTCCCCAACTATCCACAAATCCACCACCCACCCATCCACCAACAAATCCACCAGCCAGCCAGCCACCAACACAGCACCCCAACAAGCCACCCAGCCAGCAAGCCACCCAGCCAGCAAGCCCCCTGGCTAACCAACCAGCCAACCACCCAACCAGCCAATCAACCACCCAGCCAGCCAATCAACCAACCAATCAGTCAGCCAAAACAGCCAACCAACCACCCAGCCAGCCAGCCAATCAATCAACCAAACAGCAAACCAACCAATCAGTCAGCCAAAACAGCCAACCAACCACCCAGCCAGCCAGCCAATCAATCAACCAAACAGCAAACCATTAATCAGTCAGCCAAAACAGCCAACCAACCACCCAGCCAGCCAGCCAATCAATCAACCAAACAGCAAACCAACAATCAGTCAGCCAAAACAGCCAACCAAACAGCCAGCCAGCCTATCCACCAACCAAAGAGCTACATTTTCCAAAGGCAGGTTGGTCCTAGTCCTACACTTTCAGCACAGAGAACCAGGTCTAGGACTGACCTCCCTGGTGGTGAGAGGGGGCTTGTTGCTGGCCCACAGCGAGCAGGTTCGGGCGCACGTTTCCATGTCCCACATGGACACCTCGCCATTCCAGCGGGCGGAGGCCACCACCCATGAGGGCTTGTTGGGGTGCAGGGTCAGACGCTGGAAGGCAACCTGCTTGCTGCAGTCGGGGTAGCGCAGGGAGTTGATGGGCAGTCGAAAGCGCAGGTCCCAGCACACCAGATTGCCACTGCCGGTCCCCAGAGTGAGCCATGTCTGTGACTGATGCACCGCAAAAGTGGTGATGACGCCTGCAAATAAAGCACACACATGTGAGGTTGGACCATGGTAGCAAATCTTGTACCTGGGGTTGAAAGTCCTCTTACGAGTTTTGATACATTCAGTCATTATCATCATTATATCTATCTGTACTAACATGATTACTACTACTACAAGCAGCAAAATCACAACTATCATCCTTGCTGCTGCTGCTGCTGCTGCTGCTGCTGCTGCTGCTGCTACCACTGCTACCACTGCTGCTACAGCCACCATCACGACACACACAAAAGCTTCATTCAGTTTTGCCCAGGATCTCTATTGCAAGCTTACCAATATCCAGCTTGTTCTTCAGCTCAAAGACAGTTTTTCCGGCACGCAGGTCATGGCCCACAATCTGTCCATAGACGGTGGAGTAGACCAGCACTGACTGCGCTCCTGAAACACACACACACACACACACTCGCACTGTACAAATCATCTGTTCTCATTACAATCAGTTTCTCTGCACTAGACACAACTATCTGGTTCAATTAACCCTCTTCTTTTTCATTTCATTGAAGCACTATTATGTTGCCTGATGCAAGGTAAGTGCTATATCTTCTTTTAAGGACAAATGCATCAACAGTATCATTTCTGTCACTATTCCAATATAATTCACTATATGATTGTGTTCCAGAGAGACTTGAAAAACACAGACGTTTTAAGTGTAGGCAAACTGAAGCCTTGTCAGTGTTGCATAAGATAATAGTTTTCCAACAGTTTTTTCTATCATGTGAAAAATCAAAGGTGGCAAAGAACAAACCCTCACATTTATCCCTGTTTTCATAACAGGTAAATGGAAGCTTCATCCCTGCTTCATAACAACTTCAGTTTTTGACAGGTTTTTTGGGGAGTACCAAAAAGGCTGAACAAAGGGGGGAAAATCTAACTATCACATTTGTCCCTTTTTAGTACCAAAGCATCGAGTAAATTGAAGTAATGTCAGTGTCGCATACAACAACAGCTAACACTTTTACCTTGTAAAAAGGTGGACCAAAAGAAATAAAAAGAAAAATATTGTCACATTTGTCCCCCTTATTTTAG
>JAWQFJ010002848.1:240000-267574 GCA_034096865.1 Theodoxus fluviatilis
CTATTCCAACAAGATTCTTGAAGACCTTCACTAGTATCAACATGAAAGGATAAAGGCAGACGATTCTGCATGAACATGAGGTCAATTACTTACCATCCAAAGGGAAAAATTGTTGATTAAAAAAGGTCAATTTATGGTCAGCAGTCATACTGTCACTGACTTTTAAATAGGACGTCCGTTAATAAACTAATTTTTGATGTAAAAAAGACTATAACATTCTTATTTAATGCAGAAATACTGAAACTGGTTTTCCTTTTGCATGAAACTACCACATGTAGCTGGAATTTATTCAGCAATAAACCTTAATTAGCTACTTGTGGTTTGTCATAATGCAAACAATGTCAAAGTAGCTTTCTCGGAAGTTTTCCATATCCATTACGATAATTTCACATCTGGGATTTCTTCAGTTTTATTTCACACTCATGCACACACAAATGCATATCCTCAAAGTTTATTTTCAATCACTGTAAAAACTGTTATATTGAATACCAAATTTTAAAAAAGAAAGCCTTCTCAATGACAATTTATTCTACACAAAGTATCTGCTGACTCACATTTTACACAGGGTAGCTGCTGACTCACATTTTACACAGGGTAGCAGCTGACTCACATTTTACACATGATAGTTGCTGACTCACATTTTACACAGGGTAGCTGCTGACTCACATTTTACACAGGGTAGCAGCTGACTCATATTTTACAGAGGATAGCTGCTGACTCACATTTTACACAGGATAGCTGCTGACTCACATTTTACACAGGGTAGCTGCTGACTCACACTTTACACAGGGTAGCAGCTGACTCACATTCTACACAGGGTAGCTGCTGACACACATTCTACACAGGGTAGCTGCTGACTCACATTCTACACAGGGTAGCTGCTGACTCACATTTTACACAGGGTAGCTGCTGACTCACATTCTACACAGGGTAGCTGCTGACTCACATTTTACACAGGGTAGCTGCTGACTCACATTCTACACAGGGTAGCTGCTGACTCACATCTTACACAGGGTAGCTGCTGACTCACATTTTACACAGGATTCTACACAGGGTAGCAGCTGACTCACATCTTACACAGGGTAGCTGCTGACTCACATTTTACACAGGATTCTACACAGGGTAGCAGCTGACTCACATCTTACACAGGGTAGCTGCTGACTCACATTTTACACAGGGTAGCTGCTGACTCACATTCTACACAGGGTAGCTGCTGACTCACATCTTACACAGGGTAGCTGCTGACTCACATTTTACACAGGGTAACTGCTGACTCACATTTTACACAGGATTCTACACAGGGTAGCAGCTGACTCACATCTTACACAGGGTAGCTGCTGACTCACATTTTACACAGGGTAGCTGCTGACTCACATTTTACACAGGGTAGCTGCTGACTCACATTCTACACAGGGTAGCTGCTGACTCACATCTTACACAGGGTAGCTGCTGACTCACATTTTACACAGGATTCTACACAGGGTAGCAGCTGACTCACATCTTACACAGGGTAGCTGCTGACTCACATTTTACACAGGATTCTACACAGGGTAGCAGCTGACTCACATCTTACACAGGGTAGCTGCTGACTCACATTTTACACAGGGTAGCTGCTGACTCACATTCTACACAGGGTAGCAGCTGACTCACATCTTACACAGGGTAGCTGCTGACTCACATCTTACACAGGGTAGCTGCTGACTCACATTTTACACAGGGTAGCTGCTGACTCACATTTTACACAGGGTAGCTGCTGACTCACATTCTACACAGGGTAGCTGCTGACTCACATTTTACACAGGGTAGCTGCTGACTCACATTCTACACAGGGTAGCTGCTGACTCACATTTTACACAGGGTAGCTGCTGACTCACATTTTACACAGGGTAGCTGCTGACTCACATTTTACACAGGGTAGCTGCTGACTCACATTTTACACAGGGTAGCTGCTGACTCACATTCTACACAGGGTAGCTGCTGACTCACATTTTACACAGGGTAGCTGCTGACTCACATTCTACACAGGGTAGCAGCTGACTCACATCTTACACAGGGTAGCTGCTGACTCACATCTTACACAGGGTAGCTGCTGACTCACATTTTACACAGGGTAGCTGCTGACTCACATTTTACACAGGGTAGCTGCTGACTCACATTTTACACAGGGTAGCTGCTGACTCACATTTTACACAGGGTAGCTGCTGACTCACATTCTACACAGGGTAGCTGCTGACTCACATTTTACACAGGGTAGCTGCTGACTCACATTTTACACAGGGTAGCTGCTGACTCACATTTTACACAGGGTAGCTGCTGACTCACATTTTACACAGGGTAGCTGCTGACTCACATTCTACACAGGGTAGCTGCTGACTCACATTTTACACAGGGTAGCTGCTGACTCACATTCTACACAGGGTAGCAGCTGACTCACATCTTACACAGGGTAGCTGCTGACTCACATTTTACACAGGGTAGCTGCTGACTCACATTTTACACAGGGTAGCTGCTGACTCACATTTTACACAGGGTAGCTGCTGACTCACATTTTACACAGGGTAGCTGCTGACTCACATTTTACACAGGGTAGCAGCTGACTCACATCTTACACAGGGTAGCTGCTGACTCACATCTTACACAGGGTAGCTGCTGACTCACATCTTACACAGGGTAGCTGCTGACTCACATTTTACACAGGGTAGCTGCTGACTCACATTTTACACAGGGTAGCTGCTGACTCACATTCTACACAGGGTAGCAGCTGACTCACATTCTACACAGGGTAGCTGCTGACTCACATTTACACAGGGTAGCTGCTGACTCACATTTTACACAGGGTAACTGCTGACTCACATTTTACACAGGATTCTACACAGGGTAGCAGCTGACTCACATCTTACACAGGGTAGCTGCTGACTCACATTTTACACAGGGTAGCTGCTGACTCACATTCTACACAGGGTAGCTGCTGACACACATTCTACACAGGGTAGCTGCTGACTCACATTCTACACAGGGTAGCTGCTGACTCACATTTTACACAGGGTAGCTGCTGACTCACATTCTACACAGGGTAGCTGCTGACTCACATTCTACACAGGGTAGCTGCTGACACACATTCTACACAGGGTAACTGCTGACTCACATTATACACAGGGTAGCTGCTGACTCACATTCTACACAGGGTAGCAGCTGACTCACATTTTACACAGGGTAACTGCTGACTCACATTCTACACAGGGTAGCAGCTGACTCACATTCTACACAGGGTAGCTGCTGACTCACATTCTACACAGGGTAGCAGCTGACTCACATTTTACACAGGGTAGCTGCTGATTCACATTTTACACAGGGTAGCTGCTGACTCACATTTTATACAGGATAGCTGCTGACTCACATTTTACACATGATAGTTGCTGACTCACATTTTACACAGGATTCTACACAGGGTAGCTGCTGACTCACATTTTATACAGGGTAGCTGCTGACACACATTTTACACAGGGTAGCAGCTGACTCACATTTTACACAGGGTAGCTGCTGACTCACATTTTACACAGGGTAGCTGCTGACTCACATTTTACACAGGGTAGCTGCTGACTCACATTTTATACAGGGTAGCTGCTGACACACATTTTACACAGGGTAGCTGCTGACTCACATTTTACACAGGGTAGCTGCTGACACACATTATACACAGGGTAGCTGCTGACTCACATTTTACACAGGGTTGCTGCTGATTCACATTTTACACAGGATAGCTGCTGACTCACATTCTACCCAGGGTTGCTGCTGATTCACATTTTACACAGGATAGCTGCTGATTCACATTTTACACAGGATAGCTGCTGACTCACATTTTACACAGGATAGCTGCTGACTCACATTCTACCCAGGGTAGCTGCTGATTCACATTTTACACAGGATAGCTGCTGACTCACATTCTACCCAGGGTTGCTGCTGATTCACATTTTACACAGGATAGCTGCTGACTCACATTTTACACAGGATAGCTGCTGACTCACATTTTATACAGGATAGCTGCTGACTCACATTTTACACATGATAGTTGCTGACTCACATTTTACACAGGATTCTACACAGGGTAGCTGCTGACTCACATTTTATACAGGGTAGCTGCTGACACACATTTTACACAGGGTAGCAGCTGACTCACATTTTACACAGGGTAGCTGCTGACACACATTATACACAGGGTAGCTGCTGACTCACATTTTACACAGGGTAGCTGCTGACTCACATTTTACACAGGGTAGCAGCTGACTCACATTTTACACAGGGTAGCTGCTGACACACATTTTACACAGGATTCTACACAGGGTAGCTGCTGACTCACATTTTACACAGGGTAGCTGCTGACTCACATTTTACACAGGGTAGCTGCTGACTCACATTTTACACAGGGTAGCTGCTGACTCACATTTTACACATGATAGCTGCTGACACACATTATACACAGGGTAGCTGCTGACTCACATTTTACACAGGGTTGCTGCTGATTCACATTTTACACAGGATAGCTGCTGACTCACATTCTACCCAGGGTTGCTGCTGATTCACATTTTACACAGGATAGCTGCTGACTCACATTATACACAGGGTAGCTGCTGACTCACATTCTACCCAGGGTTGCTGCTGACTCACATTTTACACAGGGTTGCTGCTGATTCACATTTTACACAGGATAGCTGCTGACTCACATTCTACCCAGGGTTGCTGCTGACTCACATTTTACACAGGGTTGCTGCTGACTCACATTTTACACAGGGTAGCTGCTGACTCACATTTTACACAGGGTAGCAGCTGACTCACATTTTACACAGGATAGCTGCTGACTCACATTCTACCCAGGGTTGCTGCTGACTCACATTTTACACAGGGTTGCTGCTGATTCACATTTTACACAGGATAGCTGCTGACTCACATTCTACCCAGGGTTGCTGCTGACTCACATTTTACACAGGATTCTACACAGGGTAGCTGCTGACTCACATTTTATACAGGATAGCTGCTGACTCACATTCTACCCAGGGTAGCTGCTGACTCACATTCTACCCAGGGTTGCTGCTGACTCACATTCTACCCAGGGTTGCTGCTGACTCACATTTTACACAGGATAGCTGCTGACTCACATTTTACACAGGATAGCTGCTGACTCACATTTTACACAGGATTCTACACAGGGTAGCTGCTGACTCACATTTTATACAGGGTAGCTGCTGACACACATTTTACACAGGGTAGCAGCTGACTCACATTCTACCCAGGGTAGCAGCTGACTCACATTTTACACAGGGTAGCAGCTGACTCACATTTTACACAGGGTAGCAGCTGACTCACATTTTACACAGGGTAGCAGCTGACTCACATTTTACACAGGGTAGCTGCTGACTCACATTTTACACAGGGTAGCTGCTGACACACATTCTACACAGGGTAGCAGCTGACTCACATTTTACACAGGGTAGCAGCTGACTCACATCTTACACAGGGTAGCTGCTGACTCACATTCTACACAGGGTAGCTGCTGACACACATTCTACACAGGGTAGCTGCTGACACACATTTTACACAGGGTAGCTGCTGACTCACATTTTACACAGGGTAGCAGCTGACTCACATTTTACACAGGGTAGCTGCTGACTCACATTTTACACAGGGTAGCTGCTGACTCACATCTTACACAGGGTAGCTGCTGACTCACATTTTACACAGGGTAGCTGCTGACTCACATTTTACACAGGGTAGCAGCTGACTCACATTTTACACAGGGTAGCTGCTGACTCACATTTTACACAGGGTAGCAGCTGACTCACATTTTACACAGGGTAGCTGCTGACTCACATTTTACACAGGGTAGCTGCTGACTCACATCTTACACAGGGTAGCAGCTGACTCACATTTTACACAGGGTAGCTGCTGACACACATTCTACACAGGGTAGCTGCTGACTCACATTTTACACGGGGTAGCTGCTGACACACATTCTACACAGGGTAGCAGCTGACTCACATTTTACACAGGGTAGCTGCTGACACACATTCTACACAGGGTAACTGCTGAAAGATGTGGGGCTAGGGAGATGGGGCACCACTGGATAAGCAAACACTTTTCAGGACTGTTCAGGACTACAGACAAGCAGTGCACCCAAGCTGAAGGCAGGGCTATCAACAGTCAGAGATGGACTGTCTTTTCTCTCAAGGCAAATAAGCAAAAATCCTCCAAGCAGAGATGCAAGATGTATTTAATCTTTAAAAAATTGAGACCTTTGGCAATCAAGCAACCGAGGCAAGTCTTGCCTGGCACAATCTTCTGCAAAGCTCATACAGCAACAGTCTTCTATGCCCTTCACAAGCAGCTCACTATCCAAAATGGCAGAAGAAATTAGGCAATCCAACTCCAGGGAAGCTGTGGTTATGTAGACTGCTTCCTTCACTTCACTGATGCTGTATTTGTCGTTTTGTAATCTCGGCAGCCACATATTTTACCACAGAGACAGCATGGATACTGTTGGTGCAATTGCACCACATTAATTTTATGTCAATGATTTAACTAGAGCCTGTATGTAATGTATTTAATCTTAACAAGTAGATTTGTTCCGTGCATCATATTTGCAATCATGATTTGATGGGAGGTAATTTGTCACCAAAAAAAAGAAGGTAGTGCATATATCATCTTTGTGACAATGATTTGATGTGATGATGAATGTGATTTTCATAACAACCAGAACTATTTACCACCGAGACTGAAACTAATTTCATCATGAAAAATTGAGCAAATATGCATGTACTGAGATACACATTAGGGGATGATTCTTCTCACTACCATTTTTAATATAAATGCTACAATATCAAATATGTTTCTGCAAAATAAACCTTTTGTAAAGTCATATCAAAATATTAAAAAACCCTTGAAAGTTATTCAAATTGTTATAAGACACAGAACAGACCATAACTCAGTTTCTTATGACAACAATTGGTTCCATAATTATGTGAGTGTGAACTCCATGCAAAAACAATTCAAACAGTGTAAAGTCACAAGAGAAAAAACATCTGCACATCTACAACAAAGCAATCTTTATAAATGCAACTCAGAGGTAAGAACGACACTGAAAAATTTCAGTTTTAATTTTCAAATAAAAGACCCATTCCCCTCCTTCGTGAGTGAATTCTGCATAAACATATTAGTCCATACACATGAAAGAAAGAGCAAAGCATACCCAAGAGCCAATTGTGCACATGCATTTACATGCACATGCACATGCACAGCATGAAATAAAGTGGCACTGTGCACACATGAATGGAGACACAGCAGGACACAGCAGATTCAAGATGCCAGGGACCCCTGCAACCAAGACAGGCCAACACCAAGTGCACTGAGGCAACGTTCCTGGGATTACATTTGATCAAATGTTTGTGTGTACACTGCAATAAACAGGGAAGGAGTTTCTCTCTTCCTCTCTTAGCCCCCACTCCCCTCCTCCCCCCACCACCCCTCATTAAGGCACAAGATTTTTTCTGCTCAATCAATTCCCATTGTTCAGATCCCCATCATATGCACTCTGAATTGACAAACAGGTTGCATGTAGTCCTACAGCCTGAATATTGTAAGATTACAAATCTGCACTTGAAAAGTACAAGTACCAACTTTCACTACTGAAGTCAGCAACAAACGAAATGTTCAGTCAAGAGAATTCACACTTGAAGGCATGCTGCATCAGCTGGGGGCATGCCCACACCGAACAGACTCGGGTTCTGGCTATGACGTCTATGACAATGCTGCTTTCCCCTTGCAGGGAAGTCACTGCACTCTTACTTCACACCAAGGTCAAAACTACCGACTTTCGCGACTTCCAAGACTGAGTGTGAGGATCTTTCCATATGTTTGCATGTCTGTTTAGTTTTTCCACATTCATGCCAAAGCTGAATGCCAGCCAGTCTGACGCAGGGAAGACAAAGTGGTCAAGGCAGGGACCCACATGGGTTGGTCATCGTATGAGATGAACAAGTGTTGGCTTGGCTTCCTCCACACAGCTGCCTCTGAGAAAATGCTAAATATATTCTTCTTGTTCTTCCTATGCAGTCCAGATCTCCAGCAGGGCAGTCCAACTGACCACGAGTGTCATGAGATCATGAAGCATCATAAATAAAGAAGCGTGGACAGCAACCGACATGTATTCTTTCGTGAGCACGAAAGAATACATGTCGGTTGCTGTCCACGCTTCTTTATTTGTCTAGCAGTATTTCGACCGACCCCGGCACCTCATTCTGTAATGAAGCATCATATTTTACAGATATTACCAAATTCCTGAACCACACATCTTGTGAAAGAATGACAAGATTTGAGTTTTGATGATTTGACCAACATATCAGTGGCAACTTGCATACTTAGGTCGAAAGGTCCAGCAATGCAGTCTTAATGACCTGAACTGCCATTAATGTCCAGAGGAGATTGCATACTACTGAACCGTCACAGCATGTTTGAGACTCCTCAGCCAAGCAGCATCTGAGAACACAAAAAGTTGGTTCCTTCAAGTGCTGTTTCAATGGCGGGTCCATGAGTTGGTCATGTGGATGGTTGGATGAAAATCCCATGACTGTTATAGGCCATGTTTTATCCCTCCCAACCCCCACCTCCAACACCCCCCAAATCCACCCCCCCATCCCCACTCTACCTTCAACCATCTGCTCACCTCTACCCCAAAGCCAAACACTGACACACTAATACCTTGCAATTGTGCAAAGTAAAAATGCAACACAACTAACACAACCATTAGGAGTGCAAGTGCTCTGACAGACACACAACTGATGTCCTGCCAATGACAATCACATACTGCCTTACTATTGCAGTGCCGAGAGGAAAGAAAAGGGGTTAAATGGAGTTATGTGCTGCTAGCTTTAGCTACCTCAACCACGAGAAAGAGAGAGAGGGCGAGGGAGGGGGAGGTCAGGCTGCAGAATGGACACTGCATAAGCCCCAAGCCAGTCCAAGGGAGGGCAGTCAGTCAAAGTGAGAGTGCACTAGAGGCAAACAACACGCAAGTACCGCCAGTGGTCAGCTCCCGAACAAAAGGATATGGAGGGGGTCGTTGTTTCTTCTCCTCCTCACTTTCCCCATCCAACGTTCCCTCAGCCTCATGCTGCTGCTGAAGCCGCCGTTCCTCCCCAGGCTTACTCTTGGTTGCTGTGTCTACAGGGAGAGTGAAAGGCCGTCAGCTTCTAAACCTCGAGTTGTCTTGGCATGAAGGGCCCAGTGGTTCTGAACATATGCAGCATAGATGATAGCCATTTTGAATATTCACATGTGCAGATAAACCTAGGCTGATGCAAGCGTGTACTGTGAATTGATTCAGGGTGCCTCTACCACTCCAGGGCTCATGGGCATGGTATGTAGGTCAGGGGTGCTTGGTTCCCAGACCATGCTCCCTGTTACCTAAGCTGCTCAAAAGTATGCTCTGCATGAGGAATTTATTTATGTGTTGCTCAGGATGGACTGAGCTTTGATGGTGAGACTTCAACTGCTGATGAATAGCAGAAAGTTTGTGGATCCAAAACATACAGAAACATAAGATCATAATTAGAAATGCCAACAGCAATTTAGGGTGGTATTAACAGAAATATTTCTAAGTATTCAGCAGTTCACCAATTGGACCACACGTGCATACACTAAGATGTCGTGATTTCAGCCACTGTTTGAGGTCCTTGATTTCTTTTTTCTGTTCCTGCAGCTCTATGTAGAGAACTTGTTGCAGCATTAGGGCATCTTGACCTTGTGCATACTAAAGGTATGTGTATGTCCAAGTTCATTTTCCACGACACCAGTGTAACTTCATCCGGTTAAGCAGATGCAGCATGCATGCAACTTGCACCTGTGGTAGCAGCACAGGCTTTCTGTGCCATACAGGAGCATGGTCAAGAGCATGGTCAAAGCTTTGCAGATGCAAAGACCAGGCACCAACCTTACAAGCATCGGGGACAACCATCATGAGGACATGTCACAACACAGCTGGCCGAGCCAGTCAGGGCTAGTACAGTAGTGAGGGTTAGGGTGTCCCATGCACATCACTCCAGTATAACTTCATGGCAGGCATGTTGCAATGAGGTTTGGATTGCAAAAGATCTCAGGTTCACTGAATTTCAACTTGGCATCATCAAAATCAGTAATGATGTCTTTAATGGCCTGAAGATGTTCAACAGAGCTCTTTCACATAATCTCTGTCCATTAATACAAGCATTCCTATGGTAGGTCACTTTTCAAGATAAAGTCAACAGTTATTCTTCCACGAAAAGCTATCAGTCTTTGCAGAAGGAGCGCTTGGAGGTCAGTTGCATCACAGAATGCCACATGTCCTCCAAAAAGTACCCCTCTCGGTGAATGACTGAGTCATGCCAAGTGTCCTTTGTAGCATTTTCCATACACAGAGGTCCATGCTGCCCTCAATGGCGGGCAGGTATGCCACTAAAGGGTTTGGTACATGGATTCCACTTGTCAAGCTTTGAATGACTAATAGGGAAAATAGTGTTTGTAATAATTTCAGAGAAGACTTTATATGAAAGCTTCACCGTTAATCCAATCTGCAGGCATGTCGACTGCTTTTCACGCAGTCTTGGTATGTACTGATACAAGGTGTCAGAGCAGGCCGTAAACTCCATATGGAATAAATTCATGGTGACCAGAATGACAGGTGTTCCCAAAATCTTAAGTCCTAAACTCCACTATCAGTCTTTCAAGTTGGGCTGTGAAGGTCTGGCCGAGCAGAGTTTTTTCATGTGAATTTTGTTCCAGCCAACGCTTCTGCATGCAGCAACATGCAGAGCTGTGACTGGTTCAAGGAGAAAAGTTTGATAGGTCTTTTTATATGTCCTTCTTGCCAGGTCTTCCTCTCTTTTCACTCCATGTAGACCTTGCAGGAGATCTTTGGGAGTGAGGTCACAGGACACTACTTTCACCTTCAGACCGCTCCTTCAGTGCAACAGTCTACTACAGGTATGTACAGACAATGACTGTCACACCACATTCTCAGGCACAGGAACAAAACAAAGTCAAGGAAACGTGAAAGGGTAGAAACATGTACAACAATTACTTTTAAATTCAACAAAATGCTGTGCAAAATAAGGATGTGACATCTACACTGACGTCTGTTTTGTCACCTTCAAACTACTATCGCAACACAATCCACCAATGTTTCAACAATACTTCAAAACACAAAAATATAACAAACTACCATAAACAAAGAAACAAACACACACACACACACACACACACACACACACACACACACACACACACACACACACACACACACACACACGTGGACATACATTTGGTCTTGCTGACAATATGTGGGTTGAGGATCCTAGATAAAGGGTTTGTACAACAAATCCTTACTGCTGACCACACAAATTCAACAGCAGGCAGCCTGTCTGTAAAATCCTATGACTTTCCTTTCAACTCCACTCTAGGAATTCAAGGTTGCCCTGTGCACAGTATGCCAGGGTTGGCCTACAAACCGTCTTCAGACCACAATTTGCCTGCCTTCCTGTTTCTCAGCTTTTTTCAGATTTGTCCGTCATCCTCAAAACTTTGACTTTTATTGGTAATTTCAATGTCCTCTCAAAATTTCATCTTCAATATATGTACATCTTCCACATAAACATGTATATTTGAATCTATAGATGACCTGTCTATCTTCCTCCTTGATCTCACTTTTCTTAAACTCTATATATTGCATGCCATATGCCCAGGAAGTTTCTCACGTTTTACTGTACTGTTCTTCATCTCATAGTGTTCTTATTTTCCGGAGAAGAGAACTGAGTCATTTGTAGTTGCCTCCCTTTCAGGACAATACTTCATTAGAAGCCCAACAATGTTCTGGGACCTAGTGAAGCTCTGACAGTTTGAGGACCGGGAAATTTCCGGGCATGGCATGGAAGGGGTTAAGAATTCAGGAACATTCTTTCTGCTTGGTTTCTTTGGCCATAGTTGATGATTCACTCACCCCTCCTCAAAAGATGCATCCTGATCTTGTCTACTAAACACCCACATTTGAGAATGAATCTCCCCAACCTTCCATGTTGACCATATAATTTTTCCCCATTGTTTCCTTTTTTTGTGTGAAGACCACATCAATGTACATGTTAGTCTCAGCTCCATTGCCCTGCAAACTCTCTTTATTCGTAATGATGCTACTGTCCATTTTCTTCCAAGTCCCATTTCTGTAGGAAATTCATTCCTGTGTCTCATCCTCTAGCCCTTTATCTCTGACTGAAACTAACAATCATCCAACTTCTCCTCTCTGTCACTTTAGAGTATGACTGTGTCCATGTCTACATTCTCACAATCATCTGTCTTCATGATCACATTTCTGTTTACCTTTCTAGTAGCTTTAGATGTCTTTTTTTTCCCCCCACATTGAGGTGCACTTTTTATCAGTCACTCCTCCCCTCTAATTTTCATATCACTTTCCTTTCTTTTCCTTAGTGATGACTTATCCCCCCGTCATTTTGAACCTTAAACCACCTCACAGACCATCCATAAATGAGGACATCAGGACAGGATCAGACCGTTCGGATCCACACAATTCAGGTCCATTCAAACCAACCAGGAAGACCAAGCAATGAAAGAAGTTCTGCTCACACATGCAGTGTCAAGCACACAGTGGTAGCACAAGACATACATGTAGAATAATGCGGGAGGTAGCAGTTTGCGATTCTTGTTAACTCACATGTGTAAAAAAGTATGCAACAAAATCCATGTTAATACCACCAAAGAACAACATCATCAAAATAAAACAAAACAGAAAAAGCCCAACTCAAATACAATAACCTGGTCACCAAATTACAGATCCAATCTCATGAAAGATCACTACACAGAGCTTAATAATCTCCACAATGACTTCATCTTTGTCTACCCTTCTCAACACTTCCATCCATGCTCATGGCCACACACTCCATCCTGTCTGCTCTCACTCAAGCTCTCACCTTTCTTGACGATGCGGGGCTGCTGCTGCTGCGCCTGTTTGGCAGCATCAGGGGCGGGAGAGGGGGCCTGGATAGCAGGGACCCCTGGGGGGGACTGGGGGGTGGAGGGTGTCAGGGACATGCTTTTCTTCTCTGCTGCCCCCTTCCCTTTCTCCACTCCCCCCTTCCCCTTGCCCTTCTCTGCCTCGCCGTACATCAGCAGCCACTCACTGTTCTGTAGATATATACAGCAAAAGATTGGAAGTGGCCATTCTCCTATCCTCTCAAAGTACAGCTCCTCCACACATAAAGGTAGCTATTTTCCTAGTATGTTGTCTTCTGGGTGCCTTGAATTGTTTCAACCACATGAACTGTGCATGTTATGCATCTCACGTGACAACCAGATACAAAATGGGCAATAACTTTCCCCAGCAAAATATATTTGTCATATGTGTCTGTCTAACAGTCTTCTTTGTGCTTCATTCCACGAAACAAGTTGTCAAAATGCAATACCATAAAATTATTTTGACTTGATTACTGGTCTGTGTGCCTTCATCAAGATTTGTCAGTCTGCCTTGAAAAGACCTCTCTCTCTCTCTCTCTCTCTCTCTCTCTCTCTCTCTCTCTCTCTCTCTCTCTCTCTCTCTCTCTCTCTCTCTCTCTCTCTCTCTCTCTCTCTCTCGTCTCTCTCTCTCTCTCTCTCTCTCTCTCTCTCTCTCTCTCTCTCTCTATCTATCTCTACAAGATAGCAATCGGTATTCCTTCTACAGACTGTATAAAACTGTTCGAGAGCAAGAACCATATTTGTACGCTATCAAAGAGCTTCTAGCAACCAATGACTATGCTACGATCCGTAGAGTGAGTATGTACATTTACCATGCATTTAAGATGAGAACGGAAGGAATGGAAATGTTAAGTATAAATCATTATATTTTCGAAGACTAGTGCTACTACGTAGGCCTATACCAGTAAACACTGTTTCCCTCGATACTGTGTCCATTCACATAGTACTATCCAGAATCTTCTCGATACCGCATGCATATAATGTAAATGTTTTCACCTTGCAATGGGCCGGTGGCCTAAGCAATAAAGTTTTTCGTTCGTTCGTTCGCTCTCTCTCTCTCTCTCTCTCTCTCTCTCTCTCTCTCTCTCTCTCTCTCTCTCACTCTCTCACCAAAACACACACACACACACACACACACACACGCATGCATGCACACGCACACACAAATACACGCATGCATGCATGCGCACACACACACACAAACATACACACACATACACACACAAACACACACACACACACACACACACACACACACACACACTCACGCACGCACACACACACACAAATACACGCATGCATGCATGCATGCATACACACACACACGCACACACACAAATGTCATGCACGCATGCGCGCATGCACACACACACACACACTCACGCACGCATGCACACTCATGCGCACACGCATGCACGCATGCACGCATACACACTCACACTCACCATGGATGTTGCTTGCCCTTCCCCTGGAAATGATTTCTTCTTCTGGCTGAAAAAAGCAAGCACTATCAGAACCCTTGATCTTCAGTAAACCATGGCACCATCTATGTTTTTTTCCACTCCTTCACTGAAGCAGACAAGGATGACTTTGAACACAGTGCAAAAAATATCATAGGAATGAATTTCCTTTCTGCAATGAGAAATAAACCTACTACAAGCAAAACTGAGAGCCCTGTTAAAGAGTAAAAATGATTTAGCAAAACTTAGAACAATAATCAATGCATGTATTAAGTTGGAAGTTAATATACATACATTGGTCAATTATAGATTTTATCTCGGCAAACCATCTTCACTTTACTAGAGATATAAACAAATACTGAGGTTCTGTAAACTTAAAACAACAGTAATGATGACATCAATGATAATGATGACATTGACAATGACAGATTGGCTCTCGTCATCATCATGATAATCACTCATGTTGTTTCTGTCCTACCTGCTGGGTGACTGCTGGTTGTCCAATTTACTGTCTGTGACTGGCTTGTTGAGTTCCGCATGGCGTCGCATCACCGCCTTGCCTGTGACGGGAATGTTGACATCCCCTGGACGCAGCTGGTCTCCACTGTAGGGCTTCTTGTCGCTGGACCTGCAAAAGCATCAAGAGTTGTGGCTGAGGGGTAAGTGCGCTAGATCTGTATAGTCACTTGTGGCTAGTGGGAGAGTGCTAGATCTGTATAGTCGCTTGTGGCTAGTGGGAGTGTGCTAGATCTGTATAGTCGCTTGTGGCTAGTGGGAGTGTGCTAGATCTGTACAGTCACTTGTGGCTAGTGGGAGTGTGCTAGATCTGTACAGTCACTTGTGGCTAGTGGGAGTGCGCTAGATCTGTATAGTCACTTGTGGCTAGTGGGAGTGTGCTAGATCTGTATAGTCACTTGTGGCTAGTGGGAGTGTGCTAGATCTGTACAGTCACTTGTGGCTAGTGGGAGTGTGCTAGATCTGTATAGTCACTTGTGGCTAGTGGGAGTGCGCTAGATCTGTACAGTCACTTGTGGCTAGTGGGAGTGTGCTAGACCTGTACAGTCGATTGCCGTTAGTGGGAGTGTGCTAGATCTGTACAGTCACTTGTGGCTAGTGGGAGTGTGCTAGATCTGTACAGTCACTTGTGGCTAGTGGGAGTGCGCTAGATCTGTACAGTCACTTGTGGCTAGTGGGAGTGTGCTAGACCTGTACAGTCACTTGTGGCTAGTGGGAGTGTGCTAGACCTGTACAGTCACTTGTGGCTAGTGGGAGTGCGCTAGATCTGTACAGTCACTTGTGGCTAGTGGGAGTGTGCTAGACCTGTATAGTCACTTGTGGCTAGTGGGAGTGTGCTAGATCTGTACAGTCACTTGTGGCTAGTGGGAGTGCGCTAGACCTGTATAGTTGCTTGTGGCTAGTGGGAGTGTGCTAGATCTGTATAGTGGCTTGTGGCTAGTGGGAGTGTGCTAGATCTGTATAGTCACTTGTGGCTAGTGGGAGTGTGCTAGATCTGTATAGTCACTTGTGGCTAGTGGGAGTGCGCTAGATCTGTACAGTCACTTGTGGCTAGTGGGAGTGTGCTAGATCTGTATAGTCACTTGTGGCTAGTGGGAGTGCGCTAGATCTGTATAGTCACTTGTGGCTAGTGGGAGTGTGCTAGATCTGTATAGTCACTTGTGGCTAGTGGGAGTGCGCTAGATCTGTATAGTCACTTGTGGCTAGTGGGAGTGCGCTAGATCTGTACAGTCACTTGTGGCTAGTGGGAGTGCGCTAGATCTGTACAGTCACTTGTGGCTAGTGGGAGTGTGCTAGACCTGTACAGTCACTTGTGGCTAGTGGGAGTGTGCTAGATCTGTACAGTCACTTGTGGCTAGTGGGAGTGCGCTAGACCTGTATAGTCACTTGTGGCTAGTGGGAGTGTGCTAGACCTGTACAGTCACTTGTGGCTAGTGGGAGTGTGCTAGACCTGTATAGTCACTTGTGGCTAGTGGGAGTGTGCTAGACCTGTACAGTCACTTGCGGCTAGTGGGAGTGTGCTAGACCTGTACAGTCACTTGCGGCTAGTGGGAGTGTGCTAGACCTGTATAGTCACTTGTGGCTAGTGGGAGTGTGCTAGATCTGTACAGTCACTTGTGGCTAGTGGGAGTGCGCTAGACCTGTAAGGTCACTTGCAGCTAGTGGGAGTGTGCTAGACCTGTATAGTCACTTGTGGCTAGTGGGAGTGTGCTAGACCTGTATAGTCACTTGTGGCTAGTGGGAGTGCGCTAGACCTGTATAGTCGCTTGTGGCTAGTGGGAGTGTGCTAGATCTGTATAGTCACTTGTGGCTAGTGGGAGTGTGCTAGATCTGTATAGTCGCTTGTGGCTAGTGGGAGTGTGCTAGATCTGTATAGTCACTTGTGGCTAGTGGGAGTGTGCTAGATCTGTATAGTCGCTTGTGGCTAGTGGGAGTGTGCTAGATCTGTATAGTCACTTGTGGCTAGTGGGAGTGTGCTAGATCTGTATAGTCGCTTGTGGCTAGTGGGAGTGTGCTAGATCTGTATAGTCGCTTGTGGCTAGTGGGAGTGTGCTAGATCTGTATAGTCGCTTGCGGCTAGTGGGAGTGCGCTAGACCTGTACAATCGCTGGTGGCTAGTGGGAGTGTGCTAGATCTGTATAGTCACTTGTGGCTAGTGGGAGTGCGCTAGACCTGTACAATCGCTGGTGGCTAGTGGGAGTGTGCTAGATCTGTACAGTCACTTGTGGCTAGTGGGAGTGTGCTAGATCTGTATAGTCGCTTGTGGCTAGTGGGAGTGCGCTAGACCTGTATAGTCGCTTGTGGCTAGTGGGAGAGTGCTAGATCTGTATAGTCGCTTGTGGCTAGTGGGAGTGTGCTACATATGTACAGTCACTTGTGGCTAGTGGGAGTGTGCTAGACCTGTATAGTCGCTTGTGGCTAGTGGGAGTGTGCTAGATCTGTATAGTCGCTTGTGGCTAGTGGGAGTGCGCTAGATCTGTATAGTCGATTGCCGTTAGTGGGAGTGTGCTAGATCTGTATAGTCGCTTGTGGCTAGTGGGAGTGTGCTAGACCTGTATAGTCGCTTGCGGCTAGTGGGAGTGCGCTAGATCTGTATAGTCGCTTGCCGTTAGTGGGAGTGTGCTAGATATGTATAGTCGATTGCCGTTAGTGGGAGTGTGCTAGATCTGTATAGTCGCTTGTGGCTAGTGGGAGTGCGCTAGATCTGTATAGTCGATTGCCGTTAGTGGGAGTGTGCTAGATCTGTATAGTCACTTGTGGCTAGTGGGAGTGTGCTAGACCTGTATAGTCACTTGTGGCTAGTGGGAGTGTGCTAGACCTGTATAGTCACTTGTGGCTATTGTGGCAAGTGGGAGTGTGCTAGACCTGTACAGTCGATTGCCGCTAGTGGGAGTGTGCTAGATCTGTATAGTCACTTGTGGCTATTGTGGCTAGTGGGAGTGTGCTAGACTTGTATAGTTGCTTGCCACTAGTGGTGCTGCATTCAAGGCTGCGGGGTTTCTGGAGTGGCATCCTTGAGCTGGGTGCTTCACTCATATCGCCTCTCCATCCAGGAGTAAAACCAGGTACCTGAGAAGACAGTGGTGGCATACTGTAGTGTGACTAATACTTGTATGCGGCCATGAGCCAGCATCGGGTTGCAATGCTTCCCAGGGAGTGGAGTTGGTGCTGGTACCTGACTGTGTGCATCTTCAATGTTTGTCACTGTGTTTGTCGTCAGGTGCCAGTGAAGGATTGATCAAGTGGCCCAGTGATTAGGGGGTAAAGTGCAAAGCTGTTTGAGACCCAGATACTGGTGATGAGTCGCTACATAAAACCACACCTTTACCTTTACTTTCACACAGGGAGTTACGGCATGGAAACCCACTTCAGGCCCTACTCCTCCACTGCCACAGAACGGTATGCAAGGCCCATGAATTCTACATTTGGAAAGAACCAAGCAACACGGGCAGAAAAGAACTCATGCTGAAAGTTTCACCAAACCACCCAGATCCTCTTTTCGCTGCTTGCGGAAGAGTGATGTGAACTTTAACATACACGGCAAAACTGCATGTATGTGATGCATCCCCAGCAAGAAAGCTTACGCAAGTAACAACGATCAATGAATTGTTGGTGAAAGAGTCTTCATCATGTGAACTGACGCTTGCAAAAATTGATTTCAAATAATTACTTAGGTTGTAAAATACAGCATAACTGTTCAAAGGGAGTGGAGATATTATGGACAAACAGAAAAAGAATCCTTTCTCGACTTGAATGTTGGATTCTAAAATACACGTGAGAGGTGGTCGACACGAGAGGGGAGTCATGCGGGACGCTCACCCTGCCCTGACACGCTGCAGCTTGAGGATGAGGTCCTTGAGGCCCAGCAACTTGCTCTCATGTTTCTCCTGCAGGCCCAGGGAGCACAGCTTCTTCAGCATCTGCAACACGAGGCACTCATTCAGCCTTCAGTCCATCACCCCACACATCCACTCCTCCCATCCCTCCTTCTGTCCACCTTCCATTTTAACCACCTTTCATTTACCCACTCCACGCTCTTTTCATTCACTTCACCCACCACTCCATCCATCACTCCTTCTCACTCAAGTGCATGACACTCACTGCTGTCCTTCCCACACTGCATTTTCTGGATAGAAAAAAGAGAAATGGATAGAAACAGCCAATGAGGACCGATAAGAAGCAGATGGCAGAGGAAGAACTCGTTCGAAGTACAGTTCCAAATGTTAAGACTGAGAAGTAAAGAGACAAGCAACAGGAGAAAGATAATGTTTTTAAGTAAATAAAAAAGAGGTGAAGAAACTTCAAGACGAACTAAATAACTCACATTTGACATATTGTCATTGAGTTCCTTGAAGTCAGGACGCATACCCATACCGCGAGAGTCGCGGACATACTTGCGAGACTGCAGTGCCTCAAAGAAACCTTCCATCACTGGCTGTCGAACCACGAAGTCAAAGGCGTCACGAGGTACAAAGTCTGTCAGGGCATCCAACACTTGCTCCTGCAAGGCCAGAAACATGAGGCATTATGAAAAAAAGTCATACTGACATAACTGCAGGAATTGTCCTGGCATGCATTGCAGGGGTGAATGAACAGAACTGACTGAAAGGGAATCTGTGCTGCTGTTTATATATGCTGAAGCACAAGCTTATAATAATCTCAAAATCATGGACCATTGTAGTGTTACTTTCATTATATCAAATTCCAGTGAGTTGGTTCATTCATTCCCATTTCACTCCTTGCATGCAGAAACAAAATAACACACACACTAAATTTCTTGGATCTCTTCAACAGCACAGCCCATTGGACAAAATACATTCATTCAGACAAGCCCAGTTGCAAACACTGCAGAAAACTACTACATCCAACTGATAAAGCACCATATTTATCAGAAAAGATCCCTTTGGCTATGCGTGGTGCCCTGGCAATACAAGGATTCAAAATCCACACGCACTCTCAAAAGCATTACTTTCTACAGGCCCCTAAATGGTGGTATCACATTCACTCTGGGTGCGAGCAAATGCTCTCCCTGAACAACATTAGTAATGTTATGATAGAAACACAAGGTAATATGAGGTCTCAGTGATAACAAATCCCAACAATAAAGGCCTTGGTCAACTTGGCACCTCAGACAAGAGCATATCAGCAAGGAAATATCTTAATAATGAGACTGTCATTACAAATACTAACTTTAACTCTTAACAACCTGTACCGCTCCTAACCACTGGTTAGTCTAAATCCTAATCATGCAAATTACATGCAAAGTAAGCAAAGAAAAATATCAACAACACTTTGTACTTGATCTTAGAATGACCAACATTTACTTTTGACTAAAGTAGTAATTTTTTTAACAAATCAACCGTGTGTTTCATTTTCTTTAAAACCTTATAGGACTGGGCCTTGTAAGTTGTAGTTGTGAAATTCCTTACAGGACGTTAAGAGTTAATCAACTACTGGAGGAGCTGAGAGAAATAACAGCAGCAACAACGAATATCTATTTTCTTAGGTTAATTTTGTGTGATATACATTAGAATGAAAACCATCCCACCTTCACCCACCCACAGAAAAAAATAATTGTAGATAAGGGGAGGGATGATGGACAGGGTGAAGAGAAGAAGGGATGATTGGGTACCCACCTCCTTGTGGAGTTGAAGCAAAGTCTTGGACAGATATGGTGCCAACTGCGGTAGTAGGTTGCAGTCCACATCGGCTTTGTTCAACGTTCTGGCCACAGCACACAGGAATCCTACTGTGCCCTGGCGTACCCACGTCCCCTGTAATCAGAGTCATGCACAGATGCATGGACATTCCACTACACAGATGAAGCAACAGTAAAGCTGAATTCAATAAGAAGGTGAAAAGAAGGATGTATGCGTGTGTGGTGTGGTGTGTGTGTGTGTGTGTGTGTGTGTGTGTGTGTGTGTGTATGTTTGTGGTTGTGTGTTTCCATGTGTGTGTGTGTGTTTCCCTGTGTCTGTGTGTATGTGTGTGTGTGCGTGCACGCGCATGTGATTGGTGTGTGGGGGTTGTGTGTGTGTGTGGGGTGTGTGTGTGTGTGTGTGTGTGTGTGTGTGTGTGTGTGTGTGTGTGTGTGTGTGTGTGTGTGTGTGTGCATGTGTTTGTGCATGCTCGTATACGTGCATGCATGTGTGTTTGCTCTTCAAGCACCAAAAACACTTGGAGAGGGGAGAATGGGGTGGGCACTTTGCATGACCAAGACAAAGGAAGGGGAGGGGTGACAGGAGGGAGAGAGACTTACCGGGTGGGCGAGGAGTGGCACAGCCTCATGGACCAGCTCTGTCAGCATGGGCTGCTGCAGCAGTCCCAGTTCCACTAATGCTTGAAGTGCACGCAGGGCCTTGTGTATCACAAACTCCTCCCCATCACACAGGCCCTGAAACACATCACAATATGCTTGAAATGCACGCAGCGCCTTGTGTATCACAAACTCCTCCCCATCACACAGGCCCTGAAAACACATCACAATATGAAACTCAGTGCACTGACAAGGAAACACACCACACTAATGAAACCCAGTACATTGACGAGGAAGCACAACACTTGGAAAATGAAACCCAGAGCACTGACAAGGAAACACACCGCACTAATAAAACCCAATACACTGACAAGGAAACACAACACTTGGGCAATGAAATCCAATTCACTGATATGGAAACACACCACACAATGAAACCCAATACACTGACAAGGAAACACAACACTTGGACAATGAAATCCAATTCAATGATATGGAAACACACCACACAATGAATCACAATTCACTGACAATGAAGCACAACACTTGGACAATGAAATCCAATTCAATGATATGGAAACACACCACACAATGAATCACAATTCACTGACAATGAAACACAACACTTGGACAATGAAATCAAATTCACTGATATGGAAACACTCCACACAATGAATCACAATACACTGACAATGAAACACAACACTTGGATAATGAAACTCAGTACAAGGACATAAAAACACCACACAATTAATCACACCCTCCGCTCCCTGACTAGGCTCGGCAGCAGGATGGCAACAGCAACGTCAAACCCACGAGAGTCCACCTGGCTTTTCGAGAGGTTCTCGATAGCTGTCGTAAGATGGAATGCTCTGGCTGATTCGACCGAGGGGCATGCGCCATGTTGACCATAAGCCCTTGCAATATCCTGGAAACCACTTGATTTCCGCTTGTTTGCGGCAACCTAACTACTATGAGCGGTGGATCGATTGGACGCCTGTCGCGAGGATACTTTTGAGACCGCCGAGTGTGGCCACGTGGACACAAGCCTATGGAAAATTCGCGGTGCCACAGGATGGGAGGCCAGCCCATGTCATTGTGGTGTTTGACAAGCCCTAATGGACAATCCGCAAATCTTAAAATTCATTTTAATGTATATATTAAAATCTGAATAAAGTATATATATATATCGAGCAAGATTAATCACAATACACAGAAGGGAACTCCCTGCACACACTGAAAACCACCACAGAGACACTACATCACACTATACAATGATATACATCACACAGATAATGGAAGCACCATACAGGGAATGAAAAGGGATAAAGCTACTATTGTTCAATGCATGAGGCTTGAAACTGCATTTTAAAATAAGTTTAAAAAGCGATAAATTATTGTTTATTATAAAAACCTGTCAATCGAATACTAAACCAAAAAAGTCAAAATGTGCACACCAGTTCTTTTATTTGTAACTTATATTCTGAGCTTGCAGTCAGGAAAGATTACCACTTTACATACGTTTTAAAAAGCTGCTGTTTCATCTGTCAGCACTGACAACCTCACACAAGCATCCGCCTCCAAAAGCAAGCTCAGATCCCTCAGTCTCTGACTAGAATGATGAGGCACTTACCATTTCCAGAAGTGGCTTCAAAATGGCTGAAGACTGCCAACCCACGTAGGCAGCCACACCGACAATGTTGTCAAAGAAGGCTCCTCGCAGCTGCCAGTCATTCTTGTCGTTCAGGAAGGTGATCATGTGGGACAACAGGATGTCATTGGCTGTGGGACAGATGGAATTGCAGCACTGACCTATGTCACTCAAACAGGCAGCCTGACTTGGATGGCACCAGGAAATTCAAACGGTGTTGCAAACAGTGGTGGGGAAAAAGCAAAGAGATTGTGAAATGTAAGAGAGTAGTGTAAAATGGAAAGAATATATTATCAAATATACACACTTGCCTCACAATTCCCCCACAGAAAATGTCAAAGTTGGATGGAAAAACTGCAACTACTATCATCAATAGGCTAGATAAAAGAGACTTCCCATTCAAGCAAGGAGAGAGAGACAAGTCACCATGGCTAAGGCCTTCCAGAAGTCAAACAGGTCAATATGATGGAAAATGTGTTGACAGGGGTCTTTCCTGACCTAATCAGAAGCTATTGAAATGTGTACAGAGGAATGCTGGCAGCAAGCACTCATGAAGCCCAAAGCCTTCCTCAGACTTGGATCTGTCCATGTGAATGCTTGCCATGAACACTCTTCTCTGGACATCTTCTATAGCTATCAATGCATATTGCTATCTTCTAGGGAACTCAGCTCTAGTTTTCATATCATCATCCTACTTCAGGCTCTAAGTTTCTGCCAGCTGATCAGAAAATTAACATGCAACCAAGAACGACCAGACCACTGACACAGGACTGTTATGGGAGACACACCTTTCTGTCAGCTGATCAGAAAATTTACATGCAACCAAGAACGACCAGACCACTGACACAGGACTGTTATGGGAGACACAGGACTGTTATGGGAGACACACCTTTCTGTCGGCCGAAGAAGACACACAGCTTGGTGATACCACTCTCCAGCATTGTGCGTTTGACCTTGTTGTCAGGGTCACTCAGCAAGGTCACGACCTTCTGCTGGATAATCTCCTGAAGGGCCAGCAGCTCAACATCATAGCTGGACTCCACCTGTAATCATCAACAATAACAGTTCTCCATCTGTGAACATCAACAATAACATATCTCCACCTGTAAACATCAACAATAATAAGTCTTCACATGTAAACATCAACAAATCAAATTCCATCAACAATGCTATAACACTAATTACAAACTCCCCTAAATGCTACTGTCAATAGTTTTTTCATCAGTATATTCTCCCAAAGATTGAACATTACACAGGAAGTAAAATGATTTCACACTAACATCCAGGATTCCCCCCGTTTACTCCTTGACACATCAAAGTTGCCTGCTGCCTGCCAGGGGCCTCACCTCCATTGGCTCACTGTCCCCCACGTCTGAGTCTTCCAGGGCAGCGGTGTGGTCATGCAGGTGAGTGGAGTCCAGCACTCTGGTGAGAAATTAAGACCACAATAAAGAGTTATTCCTGTGATACAACATGGCAATCCAAGCGTAAAAGGCCCAGCATTTTCACTTTGCTGGGGACACCAAACAGAAAAGTTTGACATTGCACCACCTTTAGTTGAGAACTGTTCATATGATGCCAGTCTGGATTTCATTGATCCACTTGACTGCAGATGATATATTTTGCCCTTTCATAATCCAATTCAAAGTATCATCTGTCATCAGATACATAGACAACAAAACACTGCAAAAGTAAACCCTCTCTTTTACACTAACATACATGAACACCTTCACACACACACTCACACACACACACACACACACACACACACTCACACAAACACAAACACAAACACACACAAATGCAAATTTGCACACACACACACACATGCACACGCACACACACACACACACACACACGCGCGCGAACACACACACACACACACACACACACACACACGCAAACGCACACATGCACATACACACACAACTCACCTCAGTGCACTCTCAGCTAGTTCTGCAATGTTTTCTGCATAGCTGGAGCGAACACTGGAGTTCCGGTCTTGCACGAGGTGAGCCTGTCATTGCAAAGGGTAAAGGAACTTAGCAGAGCAGGGCTAACATAAGTGTTGCTGCAGATGCACACTTACTTCAGTGCCAGAAATGGAGGGTTACTATGACTACCACCACCACAAATATGCCTTCTGTCATCACCATCACCATCATCACTATGACTCAAAACTGGCCAACCTTGCAAACAATTAACCTGAATGTTTATAAATTTTATGATAGACAAACTATAAAGATCCCCATTGAATGATGTAGTTATGGCTCGCTTTGTAGATCCCTAAAATAGAGTGAATCCAAACTCAGTGTAATTTGACAGCACACTCACCAAACTGGGGAACACATACTCTGGAAAGACATTGGAGTCACTGCAACAATAACAGAACATACAAATTACACAATATGAACAGATCACTTGGTCAAAACCAGAGAACTGGCATCTCCAAAAAGAGATGGAGACTTAATAAAAGCTATCAATAATATTATTCTTTTTTTTCTCATTTAATTCTAAGTCATTTCCATTTTCAAATGTGCATGATTCACACTGGGTCTCATTTCCTGGGTGACTGTTCTCAGAATGGAGCACACATTGGACATTTCTTCATCTTTGGTGAGAGACAATTGTGGTCTCTTTTAAGTTTTATTTCATCAAATCTAGCCTTTTTAAGAAAAAGTTTTTCAGCAATTGCCTCCTGCAAGGTATCTAAGACTGGAACACTATCAACAACTTGTGGTCTTCCACTGCTAATAAATATGAACAGCTGAGAGCAAGATGAAAAAAAAAAGATTGTGAATATTCTCTACAGCCATTGTAGGCAGGGTAAAGTCACAAAATCTCTACAACTGATTAGAGTTATCTGCCTTTTACGTTGCCTAAGGAGACATGGGTGTCGGTGTGATCATCATTATTGCCTAACGTTCCAATTTTCACTGGGGTTGCTCAGGAGATGGTAGATACTTATTGTCTTTTGGCAAATTTATCCATCAGTGTGGAAACTACTGTCCCTAAACAACTGCCTGATCATGCTGCGCATGTTGTCTATTCCCATGGTGACCTAGCTCTCAGCTAGCTCCTACCTAATCTGCTTGTGTTTGAGCAATTTTCCTCCTTCAGTAATCAGTCTATCAAAATCTAACAGAGTCCATGGCTTGTGGGTTGTGGCATCGGCTGCTGGCTGGGCTGGGCTGGCTAGGCTGGCTGGCTGGGCTGGTCTGGCGTAAGGTCTGGCTGGACGGGTGGGCTGGTCGGCTGGCTGATGAAGTGTTGCTGGCCTATCAGGCCGTTTACACCGCTTACAAAAGGTAAGTAGGAGCCATTGTAGCATCGAATAAATCAACTGAGATTTGATTTAGAATCTGCGCGCATATAGTTAGTAATGCAAAATGAAATCACCAAGTCCCTAGTTATTCACCTCTTACGAATCGTGTAGGGAGATGTGATGGGTCTATTCTCACCCCCAACCCACAGGGGGATCACGTGTTGACCGTGGAGTACAGCTGTCCACTTTGCATGACATGGTCACTCATTCAAAGCAATGGGTTAGAGTAGGATAACTGGAGAGCAAACCCTTACCCTTGCTGGAGGAAGAGGGGCAGTATGGGAATGGCAGGAAAGGTGGAGTGCAGTGTTACAGGACACCGAGAGTTCAAGAAAATTTAACACATGTACTATGCTTCACTAAGACTATCAGCATGAAGCATGGGCACTGCAGCCTCACCTGCGTGGCACCACGTGGATGTTGCTGAGACACTTGGTGACACAGAGAATGGTTCTTGCCTTCACCAGGGGGAACTGCTTGTCATGGGCAAAGAAGAGCTGCAGGAAAAAGACAGAGGCCATGCAGACAGCAAGGGAATGGACAGCCCCTTGTCAGCAGGATACAACTTGAGCAGCCATCCAAAGGTCATCTTTCCCTAATTCTGGAAGATGACTCCGATTGATATCTACCTTACCTCCAGAAAAAGTGCCAGTGCAACTGTGCTAAATGTTGGACTCATGTCTCTTGCCTCTCTCCATCTGTGAGAATTAAACCCCAGGTTGGCTGTGCACTTCCACTGTTCAAGGGCATTGCTTAAAAGAGGCTGCAAGGAACAGGCCCACATAAATGTTCCCTTAGTTTAGAGATTGATGGGTTAACATTCATGTCTCATTTGCAATTTTAGTGTATTTGTGACCCTCACTCTAGCAGCAAGCAGGCAGCTGAAATATTGAATTGCTGCTATCACCCAACGGGCATATTTGGATAAGAAGTGCAGTTTACACATATATCACAAACACTCCACAAATGTTGTAGCAGTGAATTACTCATGAAGGCAAAATGTAATTCATATGAGATTTTACAGCTTTAACCAAAAATAAGGTTTTGACATTGTCACACAGAAAGACAGTGACGATGGATGGGCATTCTACTCAAGGACAACATGGTCACACAGAAAGACAGTGACAATGGATGTGCATTCTACTCAAGGACAACATGGTCACACAGAAAGACAGTGACGATGGATGTGCATTCTACTCAAGGACAACATGGTCACACAGAAAGACAGTGACGATGGATGTGCATTCTACTCAAGGACAACATGGTCACACAGAAAGACTGTGTAGTGTAGGTAGGGCACAGTCACAAGTGGAAGGGCGATA
>JAWQFJ010002849.1:0-39150 GCA_034096865.1 Theodoxus fluviatilis
TCTAGCTACCTATTTTATGAGCCAGTGAGTCTCTCAAATTGACAATAAACTGATGACTGCTCTAGTGTTTAAACTGCCAAGACTTATCCGACAGGCAAATGAAGACAACGAGTTTAGATCTGATAGGTGGTCATTCAATGATCATATTCATAGTATACTATGTTTGGCCAGAAAACAACATTGAAACTGATGCGATGTTTCGATATCCTAATACGCTCAAAATACTTCTACTCAATTTTTAGACACATGGGTCGCCAAAAACCATACAAATTCAACTAAACTTTCAGACCGATACACAGAAGCGACCGCATCACGAAGGGACGTAACTCTCGGAAACAGTCAAACTACGGCGATCGCATTAGATCAGTCTTGGCAGCGTTCAGCGGGCTAAGTAAACATCAAACTACGGCGATTTGACGCAAGTACGAGTTGCATATTTGGTGGTATTGCGGTATATTTGTGGGTATTGCGGGGTATTGCGGTCAATAGTAGTACCCAGATTTGATAAATTAATGCTGTTCAAGGGTTACATTTTCGAAACGAAACGACCCGCATCGTAAAAAATCCTTCTGTCTCCTTCACCAACGTTCTGGAAATTATTCATTCTCGCATGGGTTCCCCGAAACTCTAAATGACGTCAATCTAAAAAGATACCCATAATTTCTGCTGTTACGTCAATTGAAATGTTGAGACAGAAAGCTTCTAAGTGAGACTGCATTTCAGATCGTACATGCAAATGACGTCATGCTATTAATGACGTCAAATTTGGCTTTGCCGTCAAATGTCATTTCAATAATTTTTCGACCGGTAATTTCGAGAATACGACCTTAGAAAACCACTTTCTCTTCAAGCCTCGATTCTGAAAATTTGATACATTCAATCGGACCTAACTTCCAGTTAGTGTGCAAAATCTCAAGGAAATCCGTCCAGTAGTTTTTGAGATATAAGCCGTGGAGACGGGACAGACAGACACACACACACACACACACAGACAGATAAAGTCTGTAGGACCTCCAGTAAACCTGGAGGGATAATTATTGATATACACCCGACACCCGCTAATTCTTTCTACAAAATCAAATCAACATCAGGTGAATTCAACCAAAGATTGATTCAGTAACTCAGTATTCATTTGTCAGGCTTACTTCATTTGCAAAGAAACAAGAATAGTTCATATCCTTATTATCCCTGCATGCCTTTTTTCTCTTTATGAAATACATTAGAAGAAAAGGACTTTTTAAAGTCAAGAACAAACATCTGGAAAGCCATAAAAAGGGGTTGCAATAACTACAGGTTGTTTACACACACACTCACATGTATACAATGTGAAAAAAAACTTGCCTCTATGGAAAGGAGGCAAAATAATGAGATTTTTCTTGATATTTTCCTCTGAAAACTGCTTATATATGGCAAAAAATTTAATAATCTACCTACCAGTATCCTGATAACTCTCCCCTTCTATACAAGATATAGATGGCCCACAACTGACTGATAAATCCCCAACAAATCTGCCCACTGTAAAAGTACAATTCCCTAGCCACTACATGCCCTGCTCAACTGGCGAACACAACACATTAACAGACATTATTCCATCTTTCACATTCTGTAAATAAATTTTAAACATTGTTGAGTATAACTTGAACAAAGCTTACAAGTTGACTTTCTCAATGTAAAAACCCTACAACCCTCCCATCAAGTCCTGTCATCGAGTATCATACCAATGACTGCACTTTCTTCATTCTAAAAGTACAGTACCCTTTTGCCGACATCAAAGCATATGGCATCCAAACCAGAAATTCGGTGAACTACTGCTCACTGGAGTACATTTAATGGCTGTGCTATTGGAGCAGGCTCTGAAAGCCCAAACGGTTTCAGCGGATGACAAGGATAAAAGGTAAAGGTCAAGATGTTTTATATAGTGATTCATCACCCTTGTATGGAGATCAAACAGATTTTCATGTTACCCCCTGATCTGTGGGCCAGGTAATCAATCATTCACTGGCACCTGAAAACAAACACAGTGACGGACATTTAAGACGCACACAGTCAGGTGCCAGCACCAACTCCACTCCCTGGGGGGGATTCCAACCCGATGCTGGCACGTGGCCACATACATGTGCCAGCACTGACATTGAGTGGCATCAAGTGACTCGGGTCGAATGTTGTTTTTGATTTGTTTTTCTAAATATTTCAATGCCATTCATGAGGAAAATGATTAGGGACATTGTGACTTGATTCATGCTAACTCAAAACTATTCTCTTGATATCGAGCTCAATGACCTTACATAGCCTACAAAGGCTGATAGGCCTATAAACTCTAACCATCCATCCATTCTAGATATTTCAGAAACCAATAATGCCATAGATTTTATTTGAGAAAAAAAAGACTCGAAACTCATGCTGCAAATTTACTTCAATGGTACAAGCACTGGTTGACAAAAAAAATTAATGTAAAAAAAAAAGAAGAAAAGATTCTAAGGAAAAGTGAAGAAAATGAAAGGTACAAATACTTCAAAAGCGATTCCAAAAATCATCATGTACAGCAAGGAAACCATTTTGTAAATTTATTAATTTCAATAAGCCAAGAAATCATGCTGGTGATGTAAATGCAGATAAGAAATGCTTAGGTATTGTGGTTTCATAAAGCAGTAGTATCAAAAGTGTGCTTGCAGTTCTTATTAAGAAAGTTTATGAGATTCTGCATTTGGAAAAAAATGGATAAATAAAATACATATGGCAGAATATGGCTACACGTCTCAGGTTCACAACTGAGGACAATAGTCAACTTCAAGATCTAGATTTTACCATGCTTTTTGGTGGGTAATTTCACAGCACCAACTTTTAGAAATGACTATTTCTTCTTTTTTGATATTCATACAAATATGTGACCCATTTCTGGAAATCAGTCTTAACTCCCAATCATCGAAACGGCGCTACACAGCTCTGAAGGTGGTGGGGGTCTGCCTGGGCGAAATTGAGGTTTTCGTTTTATTGCATTCTCTAAACATTAATCTATAAAATGGTATAAGTTTTATGTCTTAAAAATGTATTTAAGTGCATTAAATAAATAATTAAAGTTATAATTGTGATAATTTAGAGCATTTTTATTTGCCAAAATTGACCAATTTTGACCCTGCAAAACAACACGTAACCCTTGCAGAACCTCAACACATGGTCTTTCGCGCGCTTTCTTTCGTTTCTTCTGCTGTGCAAAAAAATCAAGATGATTGGATAATTCTAAGACCCTGTTGCTAAGGAGAATGTGTGAGGATTGCATGCAAAACTTTGAGGTCCGTTTTCTCAAAACAAGTCGCGACTGAGTTTTCAACTTCAACTCGTTATAACTTCCACAATTTTTGAGCTACCAGGTTCGTTTTGGTGTCAAATTAATCAGGAAACTCTGTAGAATTCAAAAATATAAACATCTCAAAAATGATAAAATCCACCTTAAGACTGGTTTGGTGGTGCGGGGTCACATATTGGTACATGCGCCAAGTGAGCATCATCTATGATCGGTCCAGTATAAAGCAGTTCAAGATCGGTACTTTCATCATGGGAATCCACAAAGGGAGGAGGATGTGCAGGCAGATCATCCATCTTTTAGCCTGCTCCATCAGATCCAATGAAACTCAAGACAAGATAGGGAGTGTAAAGCTCCTACATTTGCTATGTTCTCACTTAATGCAGGTTTTCCTGATATCTTTGCAAACTCATGCTGCACAACAATAATCCTCAATGCAGTAATTTTCTCCTGAGGCCCATATACCAGTATCCTGCATGCAATGTGCAGGTGTCATATGGTCTTCTCTGGTGAATGAAACATGTTGTAGGCATCAGTAATGTTGTCAATCGTCCCCCAAAGAGAAGACCTCATGTTGACCCTCAAGCCAACAACAACTTTATTTCTTCACATTGATATTTCACAAATTTGTTGTGGCCATGCCAGACAAGCATAAAAGGGATCTAATCTCATGTATACTGAAATTAAGAAGAAAAAAAACAAGTCATTTTAACTTCCACATACCAATAAATGAAATGATTATGATTGTCTGAAAATTAAGATTATTAAAAATTGAAACAACCATACCCAAACAAAAAACCTAAGATTGTCTGTAATGCATGCACAGATCATTTGTAGCATATTTGTCCAGCATTTCTGGCAAATGGAAGCAGTATTTCATATCAATCAAACTGTAAATTTCACAGAGGGCAGTCTACAGTTGAGATCATGCAAATGCAGATTTTAAGTGTAAAGTTTAATGACAAAGATGCAAGTCCAGCTCACACAAAATAACTTGATTTTGAAAGAATTGAAAATTATATTAGATGACAGAGAAATAGCAAGATAAGGAGCAGATTCATTTCTCCTGAGTTGTGCGTCTCCAAAAGATACACCATTTTCCTCAACATAAACAGTTCTACTTCTTCAAATAGACCAGCAATCACCACTAACCAGGCTGGATCCGAATGATTAATACCTGTCCCGATGCCCCCATGTATACTCTGGCTGCTTGGGGCTGCCCCTGGCTGAGCTACTGCAGCAGGCACTGAAAGCCCAGCAGCCAGGGGCTCCAGCCGATACAGGAGGCAATGCATGGCTCCAGCCATGAGTCACTCTTCTACTACTTTCTTCAAAGTCACTACTGTTACTGTCACAATCTACAACTCTTCTCATAGCATTTCCTCCATTTTAGACAAGCTGTGTTTCCTGTACTTTCCCATTCATTCCCCCATGATTCTAGTTATTTACTTTTCTCTTAAAATTCTTTTCTTCTAGTATAATAAAAACCTTTTGTTAATTCTGCAATTACATATGGGTGAACACCCAACTTGGCCATCTATGATCGTTTCTTCTGTACGATGTTTATGCAGCTACTCAGATACTACAATGAAAGTCATTGCACACATTTGCAATTATATTCATGTATACATCCAATCTAGCCATTAGTAATGATCAAGTCATTTCTAACAGTACCATAATGTCAGTCCGTAGAAAAAAGATAAGAGCCATTTACTCCAAATGTGATCAAAAGCTGGCCAAATCTCAAAGCCTCTTCATATATGCATCCATCCCAGCAGATTATGATCAAGCCATTAATTAGAATACAGTAAAGTGACTATAAACAAATTGATTCAAGCCATTTTCCTCCTCTGGAACCAAAAACTTTCCATGCACTGCCATTTTATCCATGTAAGCATTAAACTCAGCCAATTATTAAACCCTGTCTTATGATGAACTTTCAATGTCAGTCCTCAGGAAAAACAATTTACAGCCATTTTCTTTTCCTCTGATCAAAACCACTGCATTCCAAGCAGAGAAACACCCTCTACAAACAATTGCCATCTCTGCATTCACTGGTACACAAATCTTTATTCCATTGACCAATCATCTGCCATGATCCACGTCATTCACTCCTCTAACTGAAAAATACAACCAAAGTCATTCTTCCTTTCTTCTTATCTTCATTCAGTCTGCTTCCTTCCTTCCTTCTTCCCTCATCAGCTCTATTTCTTCCTTATGCCTTCAATGTAGCCTCGACTTTCTGGCTGGCACGACCACTCTTCACATCAGATGAGGGGGGCTTCCACACTGGCGCCTGAGACCTGGGGAGGGGGGGTCGCCCCAGGATAATGTCCGCTGCCTTCTCCGCCACCATGATGGTGGGGCCGTTCAGGTTGCCGCTGACAACAGATGGCATGATGGAGGCGTCCACCACTCGAAGCCCTTCCACACCGATGACCTTGGCCTCAGAGTCCACCACCGCCATGGGGTCATCCACGGCGCCCATCTTGCAGGTGCAGGACGGGTGGTAGGCCGAGTCGGCCCGCCGCCGGATGAACTGTTCAATCTGTTCATCTGTCTGGACGTCCTCCCCTGGAAACAGCTCCGGACCCCGGAACTCATCAAAGGCTTTCTGGGCAAAGATCTCCCTGCTGATCCTGACGCTGTCCCGCAGCTCCTGCATGTCGCGGGGAGTGGAGAGGTAGTTGGCCACAATGATGGGATGGTCCTTGGGGTTGGGGCTTCGAAGCTTAAGGTAGCCCCGGCTCTCTGGCCGCATGGGTCCCACGTGGACCTGGGGGTGGAGAAAAGGAGTCTGAGTTTTCACTGGGGTTTATTTGGTTGTCTAGTGTATGTAGTTGTCTTCACCTCGTCACTATCAGTGTTACTGGGTTTTTTTATAAGTCTGCAGCACTGAGGTCAGAACCCATATGAATATTCACTGTTCAATAATCCAGTGTTCTCAATGGCATTAAGCAGAGTACTCCCTTTGGGAAAATGCAAGTCAGAGAAATCCCTGCTATGATGCAGTAGGTAAAAAAAGGGGCACACTGTTATACATATCTTCAAATATTGAAATAAACCCTACCCCTTCACTAAGCAAGCTTTATTATCCATAGCAAAGACCGATTTGAATGTAGATCATGTGATACACATGATAGGCGTAAACTAGCCATATGACCATTCACAATATACTCTAATTGTTTGAAATAATACCTCAAGCCTGGTTCGACATTTAAACAAGCCACAAAAACCTCAAAACCCAGGAGTTCCTATGGAGACATGGCAAAGGGCAAATCTGCAGATCCTACTGCATCACGAGACATCAAGTCTCCCACTGACCGTCCGACAGGAGCATGGAAGACATTTGAAGAATGTAAAAGACAATTCGGCTTAGCAGGGACGTTTTTATACTACGAACATCTTAAAAGAAAAATTCCGAAGGCATGGGTGGATATAATTATAATTCGGGAGGTAAAGTAACCCAGCAGCGTCAGCATCAAGTTTGCATCAGAAATCTAACATCAGCCAAAACAGGGTTAAGAAACATTTATAACACTATGATTCAAACTCGAGATATATCGACTGGACAGAAAAAATGGGAGCGATCCGCATATCCCAGCATATCATGGAATGAAGTATGTGAAGCAACCAGGGCTGCCACAACCTCTACATACCTTAAAAGTGTCCAATATAACATTAACAATCACATAATATATACAAATAGACTCCTCCACCGGATAGGAATAAAGAACAGTGAAAAATGTGATTTTTGCGGAGAAGGTAGCGAAACAATAACTCACCTATTTGTAGAATGCCCAATAGTATGTAGCTTCTGGGCGGATATGTCAGAATTGCTTCACAAGAACACAGACCTAACTTTACCAACGAGCCCTCAAAGTTTACTGTTTGGTACAGCTCCTCAAAACAAACTGATTAATCACATTCTGCTGTTAGGAAAATCTTTCATTCACAAATGTAAATATAGAAGTTGTCAACCAAACATTAAGGGTTTCCTTAACATTCTACGACAAAACGCATTAATCGAAAAATTCATTGCCCAAAGCAGCAACAACACTGACAACTACAACAATAAATGGGGTGACCTGTGCACTAGTTTAGGTGATACTACTATTGAATGTTAGCATGGGATAAACTCTCTCCTCTCTCTCTCTCTCTCTCTCTCTCTCTCTCTCTCTCTCTCTCTCTCTCTCTCTCTCTCTCTCTCTCTCTCTCTCACGCACGCGCACGCATATATGCGCACACATGCTCACGCGCAAGTCACCAATCTACACCATGTATCTAATCCTTCCGTTTCGATTTCGCTTTTTCGTAGAAGGACTTGCCCAATTTATTTTTTCTCCTGAGATCCAATAAACTGAACGACCCTTGCCACTCTTTCTCTCCTCTCCTTGATGAGGATGATGATGAGGATGATGAGAGATGATGATGATGACTATGATGATGATGACTAGAATGATCATGAATATATTGAGGAGGATGATTATGATGGTGGTGAAGAGGAGACCTTCATCATCCAATGATAAAGATAAGAATGATGAGGATAATGAAGTGGGGTTGATGTTCAGGATATTGATGTACTTTTGTCTCTTCCTTTTTTGGTGTTCTTTGTAATTTTGTCCTGTTGTTTTTGATGATGATGATGATGATGATGACGATGACGATGACGATGATGACGATGACGATGATGATGATGATGACGATGATGATGTGGTGTTATTGATATTCATTATATAGATGATAGTTTCGTCTCTTCCTTTTTTGCCTTCTTTGTCATGTTGTCCTCCTTGTGTATTTTTTTAGACCCAAAAAACTGATTTAAAAAAATTTAAAATATAAAAAAAGTCTCCCACTGACCTGGTAGGCATGACATGAGCCTGTCTTGCGACCATGGTCCTCCACCACCGAGGGCAAGAAATGGAACTGGATGTCAGGGTGTGGGACGTCCGGGCGGCTCCGGACGAAGCCCCCGCTTTCCAGATGAGCAGTTGCCCCCCAGCCTGTCTTCTGCGTGAACCACTCCAGCCCAATGGCCACCATGTGGTGTGGGAACTTCCACTGTGCGGTGTACAGCGTGATGGGCTTGGTGCACTTCTGCTGTACGTACACCTCCAAGTGGTCCTGCAGGTTCTTCCCTACGCCCTGGCGGTCTGCCACTACCTTGATGCCGCGGAACTCCAGGTCGGCTGGCGGCCCCACTCCAGACAGCAGCAGCAGCTGTGGAGAGTTGATGGCTCCCCCGCTCAGGATCACCTGTGGAATGAAGCAGTGGTGTGTGTGAAGAGCCTCGTGATGATGATGAGCTGTCTGAATTCCTGAATGGCTGATGAGCAGGGCAACTAACACCTCTGGATATATGAGATATCCATTTGTATTTTGAGTGTCAAGGCAAAAGAACTAGATAAGTCTCACCAAAAATTAATTAAAAGCAATCTAAAATTTAAATGTTCATATTAACCCTTACCGTGGCAGTCGCGTATAAAGACGCGCTCCGCCTATATGCGCCACTGTGGCAGTCGCGTATAAAGTCGCGCTCGATACCCCATGCGTTGTCTTAGCTCTACAGCTACATGATAGGCACGTTTAGCTTGCAGAGAATGGTGGCTACCTAGAGATAAGAGATAGGGCCTTGGTTTGACTATCATATAGCACTTGATTTTTTGCGAGAACGAGTTTGCAAGCTAAATTTAGGCGTTGTTGTTGTGCGTCGAGCGAACGTTGAAATTCGCAATGGCTGCCCTGCGCCGGCGTCCTAGAAATCTCTTCGAAGATGTGCAGTTTCTAGACTTCAGTGAAGATTCCGATGATGACAGTGATGACAATGTAGATGTAGCAATTCGAAGAGGCATCCCTGATGAAAACAACCTGTCTCCCATCGCCCAGGCACCCACTGATCGCGAGATCGGAGATGATGTAAACAGTTGCTGGTCGAGGGAGAGGAGCGAAGTGCTGCGATGCCCCTTCACGGGTGAGTCGAAGTTGTGCGTGAATTTGCCTTCGAACCCAGAGCCAATTGATTTCTTCAAATTGTTCATCGATGACTCTGTCGTGGAAGTGATGGTTGACCAGACCAATCTGTATGCTGAGAAGAAGATTCGCACGACCAATCCATCACTGCACTCTCGACTTCGCAGCTGGAAACCTGTCACCAAAGACGAAATGTGCGTGTTCCTTGCAGTAATTTTGAACACTGGACTCGTCATCAAGTCAAGCTTGCCCAAGTATTACTCTACTAGTCCAATCACTGCTACTCCGTTCTTCGGCCAGACCATGCCTCTGAGAAGATTGCAAAGCTTGCTGTCGAATTTCCACTTTGCCGACAACTCGTTGGATGACGGAAGCGATGCTCTCTACAAGATTCGTCCCTTTGTCAACCACCTCCGACAAAAGTTCGTGGATGTGTACTCCCCTGAAGAAAGCCTGAGCTTTGATGAGGGGACATGCCCATGGAAAGGCAGACTGAAGTTCAAGACATACAACCCAGCCAAGCCCAACCGATTTGGCATCAAGCTCTATGAGGTGAGTGAGGCAAGTTCTGGCTACATCGTGGGGTTTGATGTCTACCAAGGAGCCACGCCCACCCCAAACTTCAGCGAAGCAGTGGACACTCCTGAAGACTTCAACCAAACTACAAAAGTTGTGGTAGGTCTGCTGGCTTACTGTGGGCTTCTCTGCAAAGGTCACAGGGTGTATATGGACAATTTCTACTCCAGTCCAGAGCTGTTTGACTTCCTGGAGGTCCACGACACCTACGCTTGCGGCACCCTTCGAGTGAACCGAAGAGAGGTTCCAGAAGCCTTGGGGAAAGGCAAGATAAAGCTCAGTCAAGGCCAAACTGTATTCAGGCAAAGAGGCAGTCTCCTGGCCCTGAAACACCGAGACAAGAGAGATGTCTCAATGCTGACAAACATCCATGATGCTGTCGAGGTGACCCTTCATCGAAGAAACGTTGCAGGTGCTCACACTGTCAAGCCCCTCTGCATTGTGGACTATGTCAAAGACATGGGAGGGGTGGACTTGTCAGATCAGTTGCTTGCAAACTATTCTGCAGTGAGGAAGACTCTCAAATGGTGGAGGAAGTTGTTTCTTCATCTCTTCATGCTGGCAGTTTGCAACGCCTACATTCTCCACAAGAAGTTTGGGCTGAGGCAGCTGTCCCACCATGACTTCAGAGAGTCCATCATCAGAGCCCTGATAGAAGAGTCTCCTGGAGCCCCTCAGCCATCTCCCAGGGGAAGGAAGAATGTTGAGCCTCTCAGAAGGTTGCAGAGCTCCCATGTGCCAGTCCACATTCCAGCCAAGGAAGGTGCAAAGAAGCAGCGTGTGGCAAGAGACTGTGTGGCATGCAACAAGAAGAAGGCGCAGCGAGAAGGCTTCAAAAGAAAACAGACAACCTACATGTGTGATGTCTGCCAGGTGCCCCTCTGTGTGACTCCTTGCTTTGAAGCATACCACAAGAGGACTGACTACAAGAGATTCTTGCAGCAGCCTGAAGCAACTGGTGGTCCCTCCCCCACCCCTTCTACCTCCACTGGTGGTGTCTCTCCCACCCCTTCCACCTCCACTGGTCGTGTCTCCCCCACCCCTTCCACCTCCACTGGTGGTGTCTCCCCCACCCCTTCCACCTCCACTGGTGGTGCCACCTTCCACCTCCACTGGTGATGCTACCACCTCCAGGGCTGGAAGAAGGACCAAACCCTGTGCAGCAGTCACCTCAGGTGAACAGCATGACTGAACACTTGTATCATTTGCATCCCCCCCCCCCCAATCAGATTTTTTTTTCAATGAAACAATCAGATTTTTGTAAATGAGAATGGTTCAGTCTTCCCTGATACTTACCCTTAGCATTAAAATATTTCTTCTGTAGTTGACTGGACTCTTTTCGATTCTCTTTGGAATTCCATATATTTTTGCATGTAAGGTGACAAATTAGTGTATATATATAAGTTACATGATTTTATACTTGACATTTAGAATGTTTTGCCCTCTCTTTCCTTGGAGCATTAGTAACATTTTAGCAACATATTTTGTCAGCATTTATTGCATAGCTGAACAGAAATAATATAAATGTATCAGGAGATGTCCGGAAATAACCCTTGTGGATTTTTTGTACAACACATGGTTTCCTAATGATGTATCATGATTTTGAGAACAATAAGTGCATGAGAAATATTTTGTTTTTCCTAATGTCATATCATGAGACTATCTTCAGACAATTTCTTTATAATTTTAGCACTGGAAATTCTTGTGTACAATTGAGCTTGGCCAATTAATGATGCCTCAAATTTCCTAATTTTGTCATTTTGAAAAATTATGAATAAATGTAGATTGAAAATAGAAAGGCAATGTTTGTTTTATGTTGTTGTTGGTTCATTTCTGAACATTTCACCAATACATTGTGTCTGTGTAAGTTGTACTGTTAAGGAGCTATGATGAAAAGAAGTAAGGTGGTGCGTTTTTTTCTTCCGAAGTCCTTGTTAATTTGCCACAGAAGGACAGTGATGGCTTTGTTATGACGCCACCGTAAGGGTTAAGAGTCTGGGACGCCAATGTATCATTCTCAAAATGACAGCCTAAAATGTAAGTGAAATACAGGTCTGCAAAGTATGATGTCCATTCCTCCCTATCCCCTAACAGCAATTGAGAGAGAGAGAGAGAGAGAGAGAGAGAGAGAGAGAGAGAGAGAGAGAGAGAGAGAGAGAGAGAGAGAGAGAAAGAGAGAGAGAGAGAGAGAGAGAGAGAGAGAGAGAGAGAGAGAGAGAGAGAGAGAGAGAGAGAGAGAGAGAGAGAGAGAGAGAGAGAGAGAGAGAGAGAGAGAGAGAGAGAGAGAGAGAGAGAGAGAGAGAGAGAGAGAGACAGACAGACAGACAGACAGACAGACAGACAGACAGACAGACAGACAGACAGACAGACAGACAGACAGACAGACAGACAGACAGACAGACAGACAGACACACAGACAGACAGACACACAGACACACAGACAGACACACAGACGGACGGACAGGCAGACAGACGGACAGACAGACAGAGACAGAGATAGATAGACAGACAGACAGACAGCCACACAGACAGACAGGCACACAGACAGACAGGCACACGGACAGACAGTCACAGACAGACAGACAGACAGACAGACAGACAGACAGACAGACAGACAGACAGACAGACAGACAGACAGACAGACAGACAGACAGACAGACAGACAGACAGACGGATGGACAAACGGACAGATGGACGGACGGATGAACTGACGGACGGATGGATGGACAGACAGACAAAAACACTGGTGGGGATGGGGGTGGATAGGAATAAAGAAATATCTACTGAAATAAGCCTTACAGGACCATACACAGTCAGGTCATTCCATCATGTCCCTGACGCTCTGTGAAAATGTTGGCTCCCCTGGTAAAGAAGTCTCCAATTCACTTCCAACTCAATTCCAACTCCTGAATTTTCCCCATTCCAAATCAATGGACAGACGTCCTATCCCCAGCAGTAATTTTCACACAGATCACAACCATGTCTACTCTCCTCAAGAACTCACAGCGGAACAAGCCGATAAGTCAGTCCCTCTTACCTCTTTGTCTGCTCGGACCTCCCTGACGGTTCCATCCTGCTCGTACCTCACTCCCACAGCCCTCTGCTTGTCAAAGAGGATGCGTGTGATGAGAGCCTTGTTTTCGGTGAAGAGGTTGCGCCGGTACAGGATGGGACGGAGGTAGGCCCTGGCTGCGTTCCACCGTTCACCCTTGTAGATGGTCATGTCCGCCCAGCCCATGCCTTCCTGCTGGTAGCCGTTCATGTCCTCAGTGAAGGGGTAGCCTGCCTGCACACCTGCCTCTATGAAGGCCTGCAAAGGAACCAGAGGAACAGAGGTGTACCCTTCCTTTCACCACAACTTCACTATTTACGTCTGCAAAATGATTTTTGTTTACTTGCTTTCAATAAATGTCTCTCCCATGACATTTGAGGTAATACATCTCAAGAAAATATTTAGTTTGTGCGCATGTCTTTTGCAGTTAGGCTAAGACTGCTATATTGAGACTGTCCTGTTCTGCAGAATATGATCATGAGCATCTCAATTTGAACACCGTCAGAGATTCAACACTCACAGAAGCAAAAAGACATGGAGTCCACAGATGCCAAACCTTACCTGGTGGAGAGGGTGGTTGGTCTTGCCTCTGGAGACATGCAAGGGACCCGAACCTCCTCGGTAATCATCCTCTCCCAGCTCGTGACACTGGGCCTTTCGAAAGTAGGGGAGACAGTCGGCATAGCTCCAGCCCTTGGCTCCCTCCTGCTCCCATCGGTCGTAGTCGTAGGCATGGCCACGGATGTACACCATGGCGTTGAGGGAGGAAGACCCACCCCACACCCGGCCCCTGGGCCAGTACATGACCCTGTTGTCCACGTGTGGTTCAGGCTGCGTGTGGTAGAACCAGTTGTACTTGTCGTCACACAGGTTGTACATCAGCGCCGCCGGCATGTGGATCTTCCACGAGTCGTCTTTGGGCCCGGCCTCCAGCAGAAGCACACGGTTTCCAGCGTCTGCCGACAACCTGTTAGCCAGAACACACCCTGCAGATCCTGCCCCGACTATGACATAGTCATAGGTTTTGATGTCGTCGTTCCTCACAGCCGGTGCAGTTCTACTGCCCGTAGAGAAAGTCCTTTTTGAGGACTTGAACATGGGCACGATGGAAGAGAAGAAACGACTGGTCACAGAGCTGCCACCAGTCACTCCACTGGGAGGACTGCCGCCTGACTGGCCAGTGCCACAGTGCGAGGGGTCGGCAGAGTTGTAGCCAAAGAGCGACCACAAGTGTCCAATGTCAGGGATGATGTGGTCAGCATGCTTCTCCAGTTCTTGCTTGGTTCCCAGGCCACTCAGCACTCCAACCTGCAGGCAGAAGGCCACAGACAATAAAGTCCCTGTTACAGAAGTAGAACCCTACATGGTTGGTGCCTGATAGTGTGGAGAGTTGACCACTCTGAGGGAGGACTGCAGGTGGTCAGCTGAAATTAATGAAATGAAGAGAGACAAAGACTTGATAATGAAACAATAGGAGAGAGGGGAGACAGTGGAGGACTGCTCCAGGGAGAAGGTGCCATTGTCAGTTGATAAGTTATCATCGCTGAGACAACAAGCGCACCTCAACCCTTCCTCAGAAGTTCACCGAGACGGGATTTTGAATCTATTGGGCGCCGCCTCACTCGTCACAGAGGGGAGACACCAAGCATGCCTGACCCTTCATGAGAGATTCCCAGGGATTCAATGGACGGCTGCTGATGGTCTGTGATACCAAGGAACGGTGGAGTTGGGATATAGCAGGGAGGGACAAACTCGTCAACCAGTTCGGCTCTGGATCTCAGACAAGCGAGACCAATGCCACTCCCGTCTAATGGGATATAGCAGGGAGGGACAAACTCGTCAACCAGTTCGGCTCTGGATCTCAGACAAGCGAGACCAATGCCACTCCCGTCTAATGGGATATAGCAGGGAGGGACAAACTCGTCAACCAGTTCGGCTCTGGATCTCAGACAAGCGAGACCAATGCCACTCCCGTCTAATGGGATATAGCAGGGAGGGACAAACTCGTCAACCAGTTCGGCTCTGGATCTCAGACAAGCGAGACCAATGCCACTCCCGTCTAATGGGATATAGCAGGGAGGGACAAACTCGTCAACCAGTTCGGCTCTGGATCTCAGACAAGCGAGACCAATGCCACTCCCGTCTAATGGGATATAGCAGGGAGGGACAAACTCGTCAACCAGTTCGGCTCTGGATCTCAGACAAGCGAGACCAATGCCACTCCCGTCTAATGGGATATAGCAGGGAGGGACAAACTCGTCAACCAGTTCGGCTCTGGATCTCAGACAAGCGAGACCAATGCCACTCCCGTCTAATGGGATATAGCAGGGAGGGACAAACTCGTCAACCAGTTCGGCTCTGGATCTCAGACAAGCGAGACCAATGCCACTCCCGTCTAAGCCTGGCGGTCACCAGAGGCGAAGCGACCCTTCCCACCAATTTGTTGCCCAAGATTCAATGTGAAGAATCTCCAACTGTGCCCTCATCAACAAGTCTGCCATCATCAACAAGTCGGATGAGTAGACTGACACCTGTCCTCTCTCTCAGTTCTCAGTCCCCTGTGTATGTGAAATGAACTTTGGAAAAAGGAACTGAACTTTTCCGAATGAACCCCTCTCCTTAGTGGTGAACATTAATAGGAAGTGAAACTTCAAGGACTAAATCTGTTCTTTATTTTGTGGTTGCAACCATATGACAAAATCAATCAATTCATTGTATGCAATCTTTGGAATCCGGCATGGTTATTAGCCATTAGTATTGGTACAGTTACTTTTTTTATCTTGAATACCTTTATACATTAAAGAAATAGTTATATTCATGGTAACCTTTGTTTGCTAGTGATTTGTGCATGGCATGAGGCTTGTAAACAAAGGTTGAGCCAGGTGAATCATCAAGTTCATAGCCGTTCCGAATCCAGGAAGAAAATTTATATCATACCCCTAAATTAAGAAAATCAAGGGGACAGCTATTTAACAGTCCCGTTTCTATGAAGTGTTAATGCTGTTGTACCAACAGCCTGCCTCCCCAATCTAGACTCCTCCCTCAAGGTTCAGGCCCAGATGTGGATACTTTCCTCTCCACAGTAGGCACTGGTAAAGGACTTCTTTAGTGTGCTGCAAGGTGTTTTTTTCTTTAGTGTGCTGCAAGGTGTTTTTTTCTTTAGTGTGCTGCAAGGTGTTTTTTTCTTTAGAGTGCTGCAAGGTGTTTTTTTCTGCAATAAAGGGTTCCTGCAGACTTCCAAGAAACACATTTCACAACTTTTCCGTGACTTTTTCATGAATTTTGACAATATTTATGACATTTTCATGTACAAATCTGTGAAAATTTACACTTGTTTCGCACTGCTACTGCTAGGGACTGAAATTGAAATCTGGATAAACTGAATGCGTAAAAAGACAGGGAGCAAAAATATCAAAGACTTTTCAAGATGAAAAATACTGTACACTGATAAGCACGATATACAAAAGATTCAGCCAACAAAGGAATTTCACAACTTTTCCATGACTTTTCAGCTTTAGCAAAAATTTCAAAACTTTTCAAGACCTTTGACGAATATCTTGCTAATTTCATAATTTTTCCAGGTTTTAATGACTGCGGGAACCCTGTCGATATCAAAAAGCTCTCTCGCAAATTCTCATCCTATACTGTAATGTGCAGATTCCAGATTAATGTGGTAATTAAAGCAAACAAATCATTCTTGGAGATGACTGTTGCAAAAAAATAAACACCTCCCACAAACAAGCCAGGCATAAATGGCATATTTGGACCCAGCTGACTTATATTCAAACAATACCCATTTCAATGATTAACTCACTGAGAGAGAGAGAGAGAGAGAGAGAGAGAGAGAGAGAGAGAGAGAGAGAGAGAGAGAGAGAGAGAGAGAGAGAGAGAGAGAGACAGAGAGAGAGACAGAGACAGAGAGAAATACAGAGAGAAATACAGAGAGACAGACAGAGAGAGACTGACAGCCAGCGAGCCAGCCAGCCAGCAAGCCAGCCAGCCAGAAAGAAGAGGGTGGGGGTGGGGAATTTTCATATTTGAGGCCAGCCAGTCAGGTGGAACCTTGCTACCGACTGCATCTCTGTCCACTAAAGTCACACTCATTCAAGTCAACAATTGTCCATGTATTCCCCTCACCTTCATCTGGACCTCGTCATGAAGCTTCATGTCCTTGACCGTGTCCCCCACTATGATGATGTTCTTGGGCTCGATCTGGAAGTACTTCAGCAGCTCTACAGCAGGCATGGGCAGCGGGTCATCTCCACAGATGGTGCCATCCACATAGCCAATGAGTCCCAGATTATTCAGGTCCCCGACTGCCTGATCCCGGTCGCTCTCTGTGCAGATGAACACCAGGATGCCGTGGTCGTGCAGCATCTGGAACAGCTTGCGAGCATCTGCGTTGTGCAGCGGCGTCCAGTCCAGCTGCATGTACTTCTGACACTCGTCCCATACCTGCAGAGGTGAAAGGAAGTGCTGCTGAGAGGTGGGGTGGGACAGGTGTCACTTCAAGTGTGCCACATGCATGTACGCCAGGGTGCTTGACTCAAGTGTTCATGAGGGGCGATGGTATTCTCAATTTCTCATTTGGTGGGGGGTGGGGGGGGGGTGGGGGGAAGTTGTGGTTATGGTAACCTGCCCTGTCCCATTTTTTCCTGCAGACTCTAAACCTATTTTACAATCATGGAGAAAAAAAAGAGAGAAAAAAAGTGAACATTCTGAGAGCGCAAACCTCCACCAATGAAGCCTCATTTCTCTGTATGGTTCAAATTCTGAAACTGTACACTTTGGATGCCATCAACCACTACATCTTTGTGTCCTATTGAACAATGAGAAGGAAAATTGTGTTGATTCAAACGAAAATCTAAACAAACATCAACAAATTAAAAAGGACAAAATCCATTGACTCATTCATGATGCATAGCCGCACTGAACAGTCATTGACAGCCATCTTGTAAGGGGAAAATCACATTCAGAGAATCAGACTTAGATTTATAGCTTATGTTCTTATTTATTTTTATTTTTTCAAACTACATATATTTTCTTGTGATACAAGGGATAAGACGGATGAAAAATATTGTGTCTTAAACTAGTTAAACACTTAAATAAACCTTCCACCACACATCAGTGTAAGGGAGATAACTCTTACACACCTCCCTGCCAACAAGACCATGTGCTGGTTCAACATGACTACAGAAAGCTTTAATAAGAATTTTCATTAGCCTTCATTAACCACTTAGCACCCATTGCACATTCAATACTGAGTAACATGCAACAAATGTTAAAGTAGAACCAAAGAGGATTGGAATTTGGTCTCCAACACATGAAACTATAACTCCATTCATTATTTCTTAACCAACCGAAATGGAGATTGCTGAGTATGGATGGACGGATGTAGGCTATCTAAGACCACTGATCACGAAAAAAATCATCAGAATTGGTTGGAATAAGGGCAAGTCAAGTCATGATTTCCCTAGTTATTGGCGGCTCTCGAAATGCGCAGGGAGAAGAAGTGGGGCAACACTTACCCCCAACCAAACGGGGGGCTATTGCCCAGTACTCAGTGGCTCAGCGGATATAATCTTCTATGACAAAGAATTCTCACAATGTTTCAGTTCTAAATGAAAATACACACTGCATCATTTTTCTTCTTCCATTTTCTCCTAATGTTCAAGATTACTAAAATGCATCAACAAACATTTCAGACATGTCTGAACAGCTGTTCATTATAACTTCACATTCATCAATGTTAAGATAATCTGGTAAATTCTTCAAGCATGCAATTTTGTAATCAAAAGAAAACAAAGAAAGAAAAAGATAACCCAATAAATACACTACAAAAAACAAACAAACAAATAATGAAATTATTTCTCTTCCTCACTGATCACATCAGCCATCTGCACACATCAACACCCAATACTATGTGCCCACTATCTCTCGCTCTCTTTCCCCCATCCCCACCAACACACAACTTTCTTCCCTCCCTTTCTCAAACAAAATATTCACGTCAAATGTTATCTTATCAAATCCATGACTTAAATTACTAAGTTACATGGTTGCAAAATGTTCTAACACCAGCAATCTGCATGGGAATTTCAACTGCCTTAGCACCAAAGCAGATACCCAGAGATCATGAACTAATCTCTCTCTCTCTCTCCCTCCATCTCCCACCCCCCACTCCCACAACCCCCCACTCCCACAATCCCCTCAATGGCATATCAAACCACTTTCATTCCCTTTTAAAATTTCAATTTGAAACCAATCTACCTCCAAGCATGCTGGCGGTCCCAAGTATAAAATGCCACTCTTCAACACAAAGACATATACAACTCTAATCATTTCAAGTGAAATTTTTCATGGAATACAGCAAAGGAGACCGCACTGTGGAGATGGGACACTGTCTCACCTGTCGGATGATTGCAAAGGCATTTTCCCAGTAGTAGTCGTGCTTCAGCAGAATCTTTGCCAGCTTTATCTGCACTTCTGCTGGAGTTCCCGATGCCAGAACTCCCTCCTTCAGCTTCTCAGCCTCTGCATCCATGCCCAGCTCTGCATAGACCTCACTGGCCAAGGTCAGTCCCGTCACTGCCTCCAGCCTAGAATTCATCATTAGGAAATGTGTCAAAGAATGCTTCTGACAGATGGATGAAGGGGAGGAGGAAGAGGGAGGGGGAGGGGGGGGGGGGGGGGGGGGGGGAAGAGAGAGAGAGAGAGAATGAACAAACGAACAAAATACTTTATTTGTTTAGGCCTCTGGCCCATCACAACATAATTGGCACAGATCTTATCGCATTGACATTGTCGGATGCCAGCACCATCGCAATATTAACACGTTTAGCGGGATCAAACAAATTAAAAACAGAATTCTGCCTTATATCTGCATATGCCGGGGATCTCAACAGGAAATTAATCTCATCTTCATCTTCCTCATTGCACGATGGACAAAGTAAAGACCGTTGAGGATCATTTGTGAAGCGGTGTCTGTGGATGATTAAATCGCTAAAACCAGCACGAAAGCGGACAAATACATCTTTGAGGATTTGACGATCTATCGCGCACAAATACTGTTCTTGGCTGAAAACACATTTGAATTGCCAATAGAAGGCATACCTTTCACTGCTTTCAAGGGAGTTGTACCAAACTTGTACATATTCGGTTATCAGGCGTTCCTGCAGCTCCTCTAGGAATTGCTTCTCATTATGTACATATTGCAATCTCCACAAATTTTCTAAATTGTGTTTACACAGCAATGCTTTTATATCCTGAGCCCAATTTTTATCACCAGACTGTAGCAGCATGTTGTATACCTTACGAGGGTATCTAGTCGAGTCCATTTGCAAGATTCGTAACCAATATTTATATGCACGTATCCTGGCATTGATAAATAAAGGAAATCTGCCTGTTTCGCCATAGGTAATTACGTTTGGTGCCTGAGTTGGTAAGTGTAAAAAACGTTTCAAGGCCTGTAAGTGAATGATTTCCACATTTGAACAGTCATAGAGGCCCCACAATTCTGAAGAGTACATGAGGATAGGAGATATCTGCGCATCAAAAAGTTTAAAGAAGACTTTCGGCGAAACATCACCCAATTTTTTACACACCTGATGACCTGAAGCAAGCCCGCTTTTGCCCTCTCAACCAGGTCTAGTTGTAAAGTTTTATATGACAATCGTGTTGAGAATTTCGCTCCTAGATATTTGTATTCATTCACGACCTCCAACCTCTTCCCATCTAATACCCATTTTTCATGTTCGGCAAGAAACCCACCATTTCGAAACACTAAAACCTTTGTTTTATCAGAATTTACAACCAAACCAAGCTTGCTTGCTTCTTCCACTAGCACACTGAGCTGATTCTGCAGACCTATGGGGGTGTCCGCGATAAGTACAATGTCGTCAGCGAACAAGAGTAAGTATACAGCTGCAAAATCGGGTATCAGCTGAACACCATGTTTGCCGTTTTGAATCACCATCTTAGCCACATACGTGATCAGTAGAGAAAAAATAATCGGACTGGTTTTGCAACCCTGTTTCAGGCCCCGTTTGCACTCAAACCGATCAGTACATGCATTGCATCTTACACAATACCAAACTGAAGAATACATGCCCTGAATCATTTTCAGCATCCTACCTCTCATCCCATGCATTCTCAGTACCTCCCACAATGCTTCCCTGTCCACCGAATCAAAGGCCTTCTTAAAATCGACGAAAGCCGTGTACAGCTTACGTCTCCTGGCCAGATATTTCTGTACAATACTGTGGAGAATGAACATATTATCAACGGTGGAATACCCTCTTCGGAAACCGGCCTGTTCTTCTACTATCAGATCGTTCGCCTCCGCCCAGGACATCAGCCTCTCGGTAAGTATGGAAGTGAAGACCTTGCAAAAAATACTAGTTAAACATATACCTCTGTACTTATCTGGATTAGTTGGGTCGCCTTTCTTGTGTATAGGTGCACTGATAGAGTTTGTCCATGCTTTGGGATATTGGCTCTTGGAGAATATCAGTTTGAAAAATGTACATATCGTTGGTATAAAGGATTGCGATGTACATTTCAACATTTCAGCTAGTATTTCGTCCTGACCCCCACCTTACCCCCTTTAAGGTTTTTTATAGCTGTAACAATTTCATCGTCAGTGATATCGGCATTCAGAAACGACAATTCTTCCTCAGAATACACAGTAACAAACTCAACAATCTCAGGAGGATGGACAGGACCCGCAAACTGAAAAACTTCCCGGAAGTGATTTAACCATGTGTTACAAGATATATGGCCGACAGAGGATCTCTTAGCACCCAAAAGTCTAATCTCATGCCAAAACTTAGCAGAATCATTTATGTTCTTCAAGATGCGTAATGTGACCATCTCCCTATGACACAACTTTTTTTCTTTGATCATTTGTTTATAGTACTTCCTGTACATGATATACTCGAGTTTAACCAATGGTGACATGTTTCGCGTGTACAATCTCAAAAGGGACCTTAACTTGGACTTTGCAGATCTGCACTTATGATCAAACCATGGGTGACCAAATCTTTTTTTCTCATACGTAGTATTTTTTCTCATACATTCAGCAGCTTGTACAAAGCACCCCGTGATTCTGTCACACACATCATGGATATCCCAATTCTCAAGAGGCTTGGGACCACCAAGTTTCAGCTCTCTAAAATTCTGATTTAGTTGGTCGGCAAATCGCATAGACATCTGATCACTCCATATGAGTTTACTTGAGACAATTTGGTATGTATCGTCAGATTCATTTGTAGCAGCTTTAATACTTAGCTCTAGGCACAAGTGGGATGACAATACGTTCTCCTTAACGTACATTGACACACAGAAAGGCAACAAGAAGGGCAAAGCCCATACGACTCACATGCTTGACCTTGACCTTTATATGACCTCGACCTTCAGGTGACCTTCAAGGTCAAGGTCAAACAACTAAACCTACCAATGACATTATACACTAAGAAATGCTTTACACATTTTTCCTACCAAAATACATGTGACCTTGACCCAAGGTCAAGGTCATCCAAGGTCATGCAACACAAAGCTCTTAATTCAAGACATAGGAAGCACAATGGTGATTATTGGCACTTTCTACCATGAGATATGGTCACTTTTAGTGGTTCACTACCCCATTTTGGTCACATTTCATAAGGGTCAAAGTGACCTTGACCTTGAAGATATGTGACCAAATGTGTCTCATGATGAAAGTATAACATGAGCCCCACATAATTATTAAGTTTGAAACGGTTATCTTCCATAGTTCAGGGTCAGGGTCACTTCAAAATATGTATACAAACCAACTTTGAAGAGCTCCTGTGACCTTGACCTTGAAGCAAGGTCAACCAAACTGGTATCAAAAGATAGGGATTACTTTGCCCTATATACCATATATAGGTCAGGTATCCAATCTCAAAAACTTCAGAGAAAATTGAGAAAATGTGAAAAATGACTGTTTTTAGACAACATTTATGGCCCCTGCGACCTTGACCTTGAAGCAAGGTTAAGTCACTATGTATGTTTTTTTAGGCCTTGTCATCATACACCATCATGCCACATTTGGTATTGATAGACTTAATAGTCTCCGAGAAAAATCCAACGTTAAAGTTTTCGGACGCCCGGATGCCCGGACCGGACGCCCGGACCGGACGCCTGGACGGACGAAAAGGGTGAGTACATAGACTCACTTTTGCTTCGCATGTGAGTCAAAAAATCATTTGAAACTAGAAAATAATCTATGACGCTGTTACCACATGGAGATATATAGGTAAAGTTACCATTCATATCACCCTCCACCGTACAATTCAATATGTGCAGGTCAAAACCAAAACACATTGATAGAAGTGCATGACCAAAATCATTAGTAACATCATCTTTGGAATTCCGATGATTGTTGAGGACGTCTAGTCTCATGTCAGAGTAGTTATTTTGATTGCCCACATAAGAGTTACCTGTCCTTGCATTAAAATCGCCACGAACAATCCAAGAACAATCAGCATGCTGCGTATATAATTGCTATAAACATTCATCTAGTATGTAAATTCCATTTTTGTCCCTCAGGTCATTATAATGTGGTGATCCCCTAGGTGGAACAATCACACAAACCATAAGTACATCCCTTTCAGAATGGAACAGACATCTATTAATTCTCAAAACAAGCATGTTGTTGTAATTGCCATCAACACGTTCCACCAAATGGGCAATGCAGTGTTTCATGAGACAGACAACCCCACCCAATCTGCGCCCCTTTGCTGAGAGTTTACGTGCAGCAGAAACAAAACATTTAAAGTCCCTCAAAACATTACTGTCTAGGTATTCCACAAAGGTTTCAATCAAGCACACAAAATGGAAATTCAACAGATAGGGCAAAAAGTCCGGGTCATCAAACTTGGACAGAAGACCACCTACATTCCAAGACAAAATCCGCAAGGAGTGGTGTCAACTGATGTGACGGAACCTTGGCCGCTTCCCTAGCTGAATCTTTCCTGGTGGTGCACTCTGGCAGCAGAGCAGGTAAAGTACCCATAGCCTTGTTCACGGATGTCCTGCGTCCCCTCACCTCGAGGACTGCCCGCCTCAGGGGGCCCTCGCAGACCAGCTTCCCTGGCTTCCCTCAGCTGCTTCTGCTGGTTCACGGTCCGGTTAAACTTGTTGCAGGCTTGAAGGATAGCGTGCTTGTCGGAACTTCTGGAGAGGCAGGCGATCAGCGGTCGGGTACAATCTGGTGCAGATTTACCTATGCGATGGGCTCTCTTGATGTCCCTAGGTTCGAGGCGGTCTGGAAGGATCCCGTTGACAGTCTCGAGGAATTTCTTTTCACTTTCCTGGAAGGATTCGCCGTCCGATTCAGTGACATTGTGCAGTATGATGTTGTCTCTGCTGCTCATCTGCTCTTGTCTCTCCTGCAACCCCCTCCATCTTTTGAACCCGAGTGCCCAGATCAGCCTGTCTATCACTGATGTGTTCAATAAAATGTTTGTGATGATCGGGCATATTTCTAAGCTCACTCAGTTCGTTCTGAATGGCACCAAGTTTCTCTGTCATTGTCTGCAGCCCATCACTGATTTTTTTCATCTCGGTCATGAAAGTGTCAATCAGAGTTCTTTGGGATCGTTCTCTGTCCTCTACCATTGAGTCTCTTAGTGCCTTCAAAGCCGCTTCCATGTCGCTCTTCTCCACAGCAGGCCCCGGGTTGACCTCCACGTCTCCTGCCAACAACAGCATGCTGGACATGTTCCAATGGTAGCCCTGTAGTGGAAGGCTTGCCCGGTAGGTACCCCCCCAAGTGCCGATCCTGGATGCGACAGGTACCAGACCGGTATCTCCCTGTCTCCATCCCAAAGGAAAGTCGCCATCTCCTCCGTGTAGGAACGAGGAGAGGTGTCCATCTCTGCACATGTTGGCCACAATCCACAGCCTGCCATCTTCACCCGCCGCCACAACCGGAATGGTGCCCAAGGTTATCTGGCAGTCAGTTGCCTTCTCATTCACTAACTCTAAAGTGTTGTTCAGCCCCCATTTCCAAGAGCCCACCACGCCTATACCGAGGTCTTGCGCCAGTGGAAGGGCGGTGAACAGTGCGCTGCCTCCCGTATGAGCTAAAGAGTGCAAGTCAACTGCCAGCTGCGTGAAGGCGAGAGCGCAGATCAACGCTCCACTCACTTGCTCCAGCACTATCGCCACACAAAAAACTGAAGCACACGTACATACACTAATGAGTGAGTTGGGAATCTTCAGCTTCCCCGCACGGAATACTCGCATTGCGGGGCAACCAATGCGTGCACGATATAGCTGAAGGTCAATCCCCATCGTGCTGCACGTGCAAGGACAAGTAGTTAGCAATTTAACACTCGTATCATACAAATGCCTGCCCAACGACTAAACAGCCCAAATGTGGTAATTAGCCGAATGAATCAGTGTTTTTTCAATGACCGATGCCTATTTTTCCGACTCGTACATCGTTCGGAATCTCTGACCAAGCCGATACCGTTCTGCGGGAACTAATTAAATGTCACAGAGTTCAACCCCAAACACAAAAGTTAAATGATGTCAATAATTCCAGGTTCTGCTAGGTAATGCACTATCGACAAAAAGTTCACGTCGTTGGTGAGATGACGCCTCAGAACCGCCGTCACAATCACGCACTGGTACCTATGAAGCAAGACTCCCACTGCTCCATTTGGCATAGTTGCCGCTGTCACACAACCGTCTCCGATCAAAACAATGCAGTGGAGAGAGAAAATAAACAATTCCCCACTCATGTATCTAAGCCACAGTAGCCTGCATGTTTATGTGATAGTCACATCTCAGGCTTTGTTGCACACCACACACATCAACCAGTTTCAACGGAATCTCTCATGCACACGTCGTCGATAGTCAGCAAAAATCAACCAACAAAGTCACTCAAGTGAAATCCAAAGGAATAAATAATCATTCTGTGCACCTGCATCGGAGCCACACTCGGGGTGTAACTTGAATACAGATGAAGCCTCGTGTCAGGCTTACCTGCACAACACGCGAGAACACAGTTCAATGGCGACTCTCTAGCATGTCTACCGTGCGCGGCAGAAGCTGACGAAAAGACTCGCACAGTCGAAAACCGAGGGAATAAACAGTTCGCCCTTGTAACGCATAAATATTGCTATGAGAGTCTCATTTCAAGCTTTCCTGCACAACGTAAACTTGAACACAACTCAACGAGGTCTTGCTAGCATATGCTCTCGGTACAGAGCGAAAACTCGTCCTATAAGTTCAAAGTACGCGTGGAAACGTTTACAAGAATATAGATTGTAGTCGTCGTCACGTCGAAGAATACACAAGGGTGTCGGAAGCTGTCTTGTGCACTCCAGACAAAACTTGGTATCGCACCACAGCGGAGCCTCGCCTGCGCACGTCCGACTCAGCACAACCGAGAGTGGAGAGAGAGAGGGAGAGAGAGAGAGAGAGAGAGAGAGAGAGAGAGAGAGAGAGAGAGAGAGAGAGAGAGAGAGAGAGATTATGTCAATTTCTACGTTCACTTAGGGCAAATCAACATGTGTCTTATTCACAGTTTTTCTTCATACAATAACATATTTACGCAGTGCTAGAATTCTTCTCTTCTCGTAGTCTCACAGCGTAGAATACATACATGTACATTGAAACGTCTCTTGTCAATTTACTTTTTGTTTCTTTCAAAAGACATCTACAGTCTCTATGTAAGCCTAGAAGTACATGCGGCGAAATATCTCTCTCTCTTTGATATGTCTATACATATCACAATCCAGCATAAATTGTATTTCATCCTCCACTTCATTACAAAATGGACAAGTAAGACTTCTCCTTTCGTTGGGACAGTGCTGTTGGTTAATTCGGAGATCATTTACTCCCGATCGGAAACGAATGAATGTATCTCTAAACCTTTTAATGGTGAGAATACTAAAGTATTTTCTTTTCCAAATATATCCGTAACGGTAAAGTACCACACAAATCTTTCACTGTGAGTGTTACGTGCATCCCATGACTGGCGGTAACAGTCCTGTAGTCTTTGCCTAAGTTGTATTTTTAAAATCTCTCATTACCTACCCCTCTATTCAGCCAAACATATGGATATCCCAAATTACACAGGGTATTCATTGCCATACAAGACCCATTCTTATTGTCTGTATTACGTGAGTTAACTAACATAGCATAAGCTTGCCTCGGTAGCCTTTGCGAGGGCATATTCATCAGTCTGAGCCAGTATTTTATTACTTTAACAGAGCTACCAACAACTAAAAGTATCTGCCCTGTTCGCCGTACACAAAATGATTCGGTGTTCTAATGTCCAAACCCATGAACTTCTTGCATGCAAATAGATTAACCTTTTCAGCCACGTCTTGTCTTTGCAGACCCAATACTTCTGCACCGTATAATAATAGCGACTGTACCTGAGAATCGAAAAATCTCAAGTATACTTTATGGCTTGTGTTTCGGAGCGACCAGATCGTTTTAATAATTGGACCGTTTTCTGTTTGCCTTTACCAGCAGCTTCTTCCACAGAATCACTTTGCGATAGTTTAGTAATGAAAGTACAACCAAGTTATTTGTATCTATTAACTACCTCAAATTTATTCTGATTTAGGTACCATTTCCCCCCTACTGCTAAGTGCCCGTCCCGTCTAAAAATCTTCACTTTAGAAAGAGAGAGAGAGAGAGAGAGAGAGAGAGAGAGAGAGAGAGAGAGAGAGAGAGAGAGAGAACGAACGAACGAACGAACTCTTTATTGTTTAGGCCTTCGGCCCAGTACAAGGACTCAGTATCACGAGTATAAATATCACATTTCACGATGTAGACCTCCTTCTCTTAAACGCATGGAGTAAGTATGAGCTCACAGACCTTATTCTCTCTCTTTCATTATTTGAAAAGCACATAATCAGACTTTCCTGCATAGTTAGCCCAAAACAAAAGTTTAAATATTTCATTCTAATATCTTCATAGGCTGGACACACAAATAGGAAATGTAGTTCATCTTCGTGGTTTTCATTACAACTAGGACACAGCAACGTACCTGCAGTTGGTTCCTTGAATCTATATCGATGTACAGATAGTTCACTGATGCCTAAACGAAATCGTATGTACAGATCTCTAAAAATAGGTTTGTCCAGATCATAGAGATATTGTTCCAACTTATGACTACATTTAAATACTTTATAAAATGAATATCTCTCACTTGTTTGCAACGTAGCAACCCAACGTTCTGTATAACGACAGATCAGCCTACGCTTTAATTCCTTAATGAAAGCGTTTTCTTCCTGGACTTCCTGTCGTCTCCAAATATCGTGAAACTCATACTCAAACAGTATATTCTTTATCTTAATTGCCCAACAATCATTTGAATTAGTTGTACCGATCATCATTTGGTATATCTTCTTGGGGTATCTTTTTTCATCCATCTTCAGTATCCGCAGCCAATATTTCATACAGCGTAGAATAGCTCCAATGTACAATGGATAGCGACCTGTGTCGCCATAAGTCATCAAGTTAGGAGTTCCATTTGACACGTTGAGAAAACCTTTTATCATGTACAGGTGAACTCTCTCAATCTCTTCACAACTGTGCACGCCCCAAACCTCTGCTCCGTAAAGCAAAATTGGCTGAATTTGAACATCGAATACCCTGAAGATGACACTTGGTGATGTACACAGTATTCTTTTTAAGGATCTCATGGCCTGTACCACAGCAGCTTTTCCTTTGATTGACAGATTTGCTTGTGCAACATTGTGAGACAGTTTAGTAGAAAATTTGTATCCCAGATAGGTGTATTCATTTACTACTTCCAGCTTCTCTCCTCCTACATGCCAGCGTTCATGAGCTGCCAGATGGCCTCCCAAACGAAACACCATAATTTTAGACTTTGACATGTTAATACTCAGACCAACAGCCTCTGCTGAACTTTTTAGATTGTCTAGCTGGTTCTGTAGGCCCATGGGTGTATCTGAAAGGACTACGACATCATCGGCAAACAGGAGGAGATATACTGTTGTGACATCAGGAAAGAGTTGAATACCATGTTTACCCTTTTCGGCCACTACTTTTGCAACCTCCCCTATCACGTAAGAAAAAAGGATCGGCGAACATTTACAGCCCTGCTTCAACCCCGAGGTACATTCAAAGTATTCCGTGTGCCCTTCTGGGCACCTCACACAGCTCCGTACACAATAATACATAGACTTTAATATTTGCAACATTTTCGAGAGAGAGAGAGAGAGAGAGAGAGAGAGAGAGAGAGAGAGAGAGAGAGAGAGAGAGTCCGGCAAGGAGCAGTAGTTGGAAAGTTAAGACATGAATGCAAGCAAAAAGACTATTAGTGACGATTCACGATAGTTAGTTACTTTGCATGCAGGAGAACGCAAGCATCTGAGCGAGCACGCGCATACCATGCAATATACGCACATACTCACACACGTACACACACACGTACACACACTTACGTCCCCCGTGGGTTGGGGGTCAGAAAGGACCCACTGCGTCTGCCTACGCGATTCGTAGGAGGCAAATAATGAGGAACACCGTGACCTAATTTGGCCTTAATCTAAATTGTTGTAGTGATTCGTGCACAATTGCCATACGCTGATAGGCCGTAAAACTACATACACACACACGCGCGCGCGCGCGCGCGCACACACACACACACATATACACACGCACACACACGCGCGCACACACACATACACACACGCACGCTCACACACACACACACACACACACACACACACACACACACACACACCGGAATTCAAAATGTACGTGTGAGCTCGATAGACAAAGCGCTTAAGTAAAATTTACACCATTGTTCCCAAAGTGGCAGGAGTAAAATCCCATCTTCTTTTCTTTGGTTTTACAAGCACGGCACTTGATCTTATTCAAATTTGACAAGAATTGAATTTATTACATTGGTAACAAAAGTTTTAATTGCTGTCCAGTATTCGTGGTTCAGTTCTGATGCATGAATGTATATTTCCGTGTTGAAAACATGAGCGAATCGAGGAAACGTCCTTGACCAATTGCAGAAGGGATCTTGTACAGTAGTTCTCAGTACCTACCTATCTACAACGCGGACATTGCCACGCCGTATCCAAGTGTTCTCGTAAATCTTCAGGATGAACAACAGTTTGTTCCCCAGACATAGAAGAGCGTTCTGCGAAGGAATTTAATGAAATATGCTACCAATAATCCTTAATTCAATAAATAAATAATTCTTCGGCGAACTGGCTCATGGAAGAGGGAAAGTTGGTCGGCCGAGCAAGCGTTACAGAGACAATCTGAAGGAAGATCTGAGATGGCGTGGCATCGGACCGCTCGTACTTCAGGAGGCAGCGCAGGATCGTCCCGGTAGCGAGCAATCTCTCGCAAGGCAACTGCAGCGCTGGAGGAGGAGCGTCGTCAGCATCGTGCAGCAGCCCGTGAGCGGCGACACAGCGCGGCGGCAGTCCCCGTGACAGCCACGGACTTCCAGTGCCCCACCTGCTTAAACATTTCCCGCTCCAGATTGGGTCTGCAGAGTCATCAAAGGACCCACAGGAATGGGAGCGGAACCGGTCATCCTTGAAGAAAGGTGCAACAGAAGAAGAAGAAGAATCCAGCAAAAAGATGACTTCTCAAACAGGCTGTGGGCTCAAGCTCTGACCTTCACAGAAAGTCATGCTGTCTGTGTGCTTTTTTTTGCCGAAATCTTTACTCGTCCACACAAAGGCTCAATGTTTTATCATTTCTTCTCTCTTTCTGGGGTAGGGTGGGATGAGGGAGGGATATTTGTCTAATTTAGTTTTTCATTAGGGCCTTTGCTAAACCTGCCTGTGCCAAACTGGCTAATGAGTTCCTCATGTTTGCCACCATTTTTGTGTGGGCGCTCATGGAAAGCACAAGCGCATAGCATTCCCTGTCTGAGTGCTTACGTGATCTCGGTGTACGCCTACAAGTACACGCGACGGCATCCTCAGATCGTGTGGATGGAACACATTTGTCTCGAGCCCATACACATTAACTCCATGGAATTTTCCCAGGTGTCGCCAATTTTTGAAAAGGTCTTGCAGAATGTATTGCGAATTCAGAACCGACTCTCTCAAGACGATGTCTCGTGCGGCGCTTGATTCAGGACAGTGCCTCGGAGAGTGCCATCCCGTGATCAAGTGAGCCGTGCGCTGGTTTTTTATAGTCTGGATGACATTTTAGCTTCGGCTGGTTGTCACAGCGAATGGGAGATGCAGTTTGTTTGCTTGTCTCATTCCGAGTCATGTGTGTGTGTGTGTGTGTGTGTGTGTGTGTATATGTGTGTGTATGTGTGTGTGTGTGTGTGTGTGTGTATCCGAGTGTACGCATGTGGGTGTCGTGCCCTTACGTTCGTACCTACTGACACTTGTGAGTCGCTAGTCTTTTCCTTTGTAACGGTTTGATATGTTATGTACGCACTAATGTCCCCCATCCCCACCTCTCTCTCTCTCTCTCTCTCTCTCGTTCTCTCTCTCTCTCGTTCTCTCTCTCTCGTTCTCTCTCTCTCGTTCTCTCTCTCTCGTTCTCTCTCTCTCTCTCTCTCTCTCTCTCTCTCTCTCTCTCTCTCATAAGCTGATCACCGTGCTTGTGCAGTCTTTTAGCAAAAGCAGAGCGGAAAGGCTCTTTAAGCATTTATCTTCATTTTCTATGATGGAGGTTTGACATGGAAAAGTGAATTTGCCAAATGCAGCCATCACCGTAAACTGACGCTACATCGCTTTCTTGCACATGCCTGTGGAGGAGTAACAGATGTTCAATCTCATCGCCTACCCTTCTTCGTGACACGTTGGGCATTCCTACACTCCACAAAACTGCAGCAATACTTGTTTGTTTTTTCTGTGGCGTTTGCAAATCAATCGAGTCAATAGCGCATGCCTCTCCCGCACTTCCGGTCGGTAAAGAGGTCATCACCCATGCGCAGAAGAAACAAAAGCCTCATGCATGTAAAAACAAGAGGGTCTGTTTCAACAGCGAATCAGCCACGAAGCTGTAGAAGAAACTTCCTCTCAGCATTAACAAATCATTGTACAATTCCTCTTTAAAAACTGCCCTAACATGTCGTATTCAGGTAGAGCAAATCAAAAGCGTTCCAAGCTCTTCTACCTACATCCAACAGTTTTGTGACAGTTCGTAATCTACAACTTTCTTATGATTGCATACTCCATTATTCTTGTAGATTTAGAAAAGAAGGTACGGGAGTGAGGCTGATATATATATATATATATATATATATATATATATATATATATATATATATACAGAGAGAGAGAGAGAGAGCGAGAGAGACAGAGACAGAGACAGAGACAGAGACAGAGACAGACAGAGACAGAGACAGAGACAGAGACAGAGACACACAGAGAGGAAGAGAGAGAGAGGAAGAGAGAGAGGGGAAGAGAGAGAGAGGAAGAGAGAGAGAAGGGAAGAGAGACAGAGACAGATGGAGAGAAAGAGATAGAAAGAAAAAAAGAAAGAAAAAGAAAGAAAGAGAGAGATAGAGAGAGAGAAAGAGAGAGAGAGAGAGGTGGGTGGGTGAGAGGGTGTAGGGAAAATTATATTTTGTATTCGAAAGGGCCACTGGAAGAAATGCATATGGTTATTGTGTAATCCTTGTGACATAAAAAAGTAACAGTATTTGTTTTTTGTGTATGAGTTTTATCGGATAATCCATGTATCTGTCGCTTATATTGTTAGACAAACCATGTAGTTACCTGTAGCTTAATTTCACACAAAACTATAGAGGGGACATCTGGATAGTCATTTATTTGTACTAGCAAACTCTAGTTGAACGCACATTATGCTATTCCTCTCTCTGTACATCTGCGTATGGGTGTGTGTCGGGTAGCCAATCTCTGTGTAAATGCCTATGTGAATACGTTTGCCCTTTTTATGTCAGTTTGATTCTCTACTGGTTTTATTTCTGTTATGTAGGTTTTTCTTCCCACATTAGAATGCAGTGAGTGTCTGATACACAGGTCAGTAAGTACAATTGCTTACGTGTGTGTGTGTGTGTGTGTGTGTGTGTGTGTGTGTGTGTGTGTGTGTATTCGTGTTTGTGTATGTGTGTGTGTGTGTGTGTGTGTGTTCGTGTGTGTGTGTGTGCGTGCGTGTGCGTTTGTATGTGTGCGTGCATGTGTGTATATGCGCACGTGCGTGCGTGTGTGTGCGTGCGTGTGCGTGTGTGCGTGTGTGCGTGCGTGTGTAAGTTTGTGTCTGCGTGCGTGTGTGTGTGCGAGCGTGTGTGTATATGTGTGTGTGTGTGTGTGTGTGTGTGTGTGTGTGTGCGGGGAGGGGGGGGGGGGGGCATGCGCGAGGGCGCCTGTGTGCGTGATTTGTCTTTATCTCTGGAGCTAACTGAAAGAGTTATCGCCGGACTCTTTCCCTCCCTCCCCTGATAGGGGGCTCGTGTTTCGGTCTAGAATGCCACCTGTCCTCGGTGCCTCGTCCGACTTTCCTCCCCTCGCTTCCATCTGTGTTGGCACTTCTTCACCCCTCGTTTTCTTCTCATTTCACCCTTCCTGCTGCACCTGTTCACCATCTACATTTCTGTCGACACATCGTCTTCTCTGTCGATGTGTTTTGCTTCTCGGCACGGCTGTGCGCTTGGATTTTTCTCAAAACTGAGCATGTTCACATTCCTTTTTCATACGTCCACATTATCACTTACTTATGTTTTGCATCGACATATTCATGTGCCGGCTGTTATCTTTGTCTCTCTCTCACTCTCTCTCCGTCTCTCTCTGTCTTTCTGTCTCTCTCTGTCTCTGTCTCTCTCTGTCTCTCTCTGTCTCTCTCTGTCTCTGTCTCGGTCTCTGTCTGTCTGTCTGTCTGTCTGTCTGTCTGTCTGTCTGTCTGTCTGTCTGACTGTCTCTTTCTGTCTGTCTGTCTGTCTGTCTGTCTGTCTGTCTGTCTGTCTGTCTGTATGTATGTCTGTCTGTCTGTCTGTCTGTCTGTCTGTCTGCCTGTCTGTCGGTCTGCTCATCTGTCTGTCTCTTTCTTTCTCTCTCTTTATTTCTCTCTCTCTGTCCGTCCGTCCATCCGTCCGTCCGTCTGTCTGTGTCTGTCTGTCTGTCTGTCTGTCTGTCTGTCTGTCTGTCTGTCTGTCTGTCTGTCTGTCTGTCTGTCTGTCTGTCTGTCTGCCTGCCTGTCTGCCTGCCTGCCTGCCTGCCTGTCTGTCTGTCTGTCTGTCTGTCTGTGTCTGTCTGTCTGTCTGTCTGTCTGTCTGTCTGTCTGTCTGTCTGTCTGTCTGTCTGTCCGTCTCTCTCTCTCTTTTTCTCTTTCTCTGTCCGTCCGTCCATCCGTCCGTCTGTCCGACTGTCTGTGTCCGTCCGTCCGTCCGTCCGTCCGTCCGTCCGTCCGTCCGTCCGTCCGTCCGCCTGCCTGCCTGCCTGCCTGCCTGCCTGCCTGCCTGCCTGCCTGCCTGTCTGTCTGTCTGTCTGTCTGTTTCTCTCTCTCTCCTCTCTCTCTCTCTCTCTCTCTCTCTCTCTCTCTCTCTCTCTCTCTCTCTCTCTCTCTCTCTCTCTCTCTCTCTCTCTCTCTCTCACTGTCTCTCTCTGGCGCTTGCGCCGTGGAACGGCTTGTTCAGGACGCGCAGCGCTGCAAAGCGCCGAATCACATGCAGCGCTTTGCAGCGCTACGCGTCCTGAATAAGCCGTTTCTCGGCGCAAGCGCTGTGCAGCGCTGAGCAGCGCTGCACATTGCTGCACCTCGTGAACAAGCCTCTAGTTACCACTGTAACTCAAATATGGTGCCAGCATGATAATGTACAGATTTTCCGCATACAACGGCGGAGGCCAGTCATTGTTATCTGTGCTTATGTTCCACCACCTGAGTCGCCCTACTATGCTGCTAAAAACGTAACATGCAATATCTATTTACTTGAATATATAATTCTGGAACTAGAACGTAATTATCCAGAAACACTTTTGCTGATTTGCGGGGACTTGAATGCAAGAGTAGGAAATTGGAGTGTGCACGAGAATGAAGGTGATGTGCTTACCGAAGAAACAGAAGAGGTAACTTATATGTGATCACTTTATGGCTCCTAGAATGTCACAAGACACAACGGTTAACAATTTCTGAATGGCACTGATTGAATTATGCAGAGTTCATCACCTTTGCAATTTGAATGGATGTACAAAATGTGACAGAGACGGACGCAATACATTTATTTCAGCTCAGGGTGAAAGTGTAATAGAGTATTGTCTAATATCGGCTAGTGGCCTAACTTACTTACTTAGGCCCATTGCTCCTCCTGGAGCATAGGCCATCGACGACAGTTCTCCAGCGGGCGCGGTCCTGGGCAGCTCTCTCAATCTGTGTCCAGGTGGTGCCACTCTTCTTCAGCTCCGCCCCAGTGTCTCGCCGCCAGGTGTTCCTGGGCCGTCCTCTTTTCCTCTTCCCCTGAGGGTTCCAAGTGAGGGATTGGCGGGTCACGCTGCCGGGTGGTTTCCGCAGCGTATGTCCAATCCATCCCCACTTTCTCTTCCCTATTTGGGTGATGACGGGGTCCTGTTTGGCTCTCTCCCACAGATCCTCATTCCTGACACGATCAGGCAACCAAATCCTGAAGATCCGTCTGAGACACATGTTGATAAATGTTTGGATCTTGTGCAGCGTCCGCTTGGTCATCCTCAATGTCTATGATCCGTATAGGAGAACTGACCACATTGGAGTTGAAAATCCTCAGTTTCGTCGCCTCCCCTATCTCTTTGGAGGCCCATATGTTCTTCAGCATGATGAATACCACCCTTGCCTTGCCAACCCTAGCAGCCACATCGCTATCTGTACCGCCTTGCCTGTCGATAATGCTCCCGAGGTAGACGAAGGAGTCTACCTCCTCCAGAGGTTGTCCGTTCAGGATGATAGGGTTGTCATTTGTCGTGTTCATCTTCATCAGCTGGGTCTTTTTCTTGTTGATTTGGAGGCCTACCTTTGCTGAGACTTCTGCTAGGCGTGTCGTCTTCTCCTGCATCTGGGTCTGTTGGTGGGAGAGAAGTGCCAAGTCGTCCGCAAAGTCTAAGTCCTCCAACTGCGTCCAGAGGAGCCATTGTATCCAGGTTCTTGCTCCTTCTGTGGTGGACTTCATTATCCAATCACAGAAAGGGTGACAGCAAACACCCCTGTCTGACGCCGGTCTTTACTGTGAAGCTGTCCGACAGTCCGCCACCGTGAATCACTCTGCATGCTATGTCCTTGTAGGTGTTCTGGATCAGCGTGATGAGTTTCTCTGTTACACCGTAATGTCTCAGCAGTTTCCACAGAGTCTCTCGGTCCAGGCTGTCGAAGGCCTTCTCGTAGTCTATGAAGTTGATGCAGAGGGACGAGTTCCACTCTAGCGACTGTTACACAATAATGCGAAGGGTGGCTATGTGGTCTGTACAGGATCTGTCCTGGCGAAAACCTGCTTGCTGGTCTCGAAGCTGACAGTCCACTGCCGCCTTTATTCTCTCCAGCAGGGTTCTGTTCAGCACTTTACCAGGCACGGAGCTAGTGGCCTAAACCAGGAAATATATTTTGAAGTTAGAATCGAATAGAGTCTGATCACATGCCGCTAGAAATAACTATTGGGAAAGGGTTTCCAAGTCCTGAAATAAATGTAATAAAGTTAGTAGACAAAATATGCTAGGATCCCTCGACAGCAGAGGAATTCATTGATAAGATTAAAGATAAAAACTTTACTGATCATATTCACACAGCATCTGAAATCCTCCAGTGGTCTGTAGAAGATGCCCTTAAACCGTTCATGGATACTTTTGCTTGAAGTGTAGAATGTATGAAAAGGGAAATCAGGATTAGCAACAAAACCACTCACAGGAACATATCGACCTGGTTTGACTGTGAATTTTTGGATATTAGAAAAGAAACGAGAAACTCTTTAAACAGATATAGGAAGACAAAATTGCCATCTGACAAAGAAAAATACACGATATGTAGGCGAAAATATAAAAATCTTCTGCGAGAAAAGAGAAATGGCTGTTTTAGCATGGCAAGTCGTGCACTGATGATGAGTAAGAAACTCGAGATAGTTCTGGACTAAGGTAAAAAGTACTATTCGTAGAGCTCCTCCTCCTCTAGACATTGATCCAAACATATGGAGAAATCATTTTCAAAAAATGTTCAGAGGTAACATTGATTACGATGTACAAATATCGCCTGATCTGGGAGAAGTCATGGAACACCCTGATTTAGACGCTGAAATCAGTAAGGAAGAAGTTAAAGTAGCAATACAGAGTTTACGGGCAGGACGGTCACCTGGCCTTGATGGTATCCCGGGTGAATGTTTTAAAGCGGCAAGTGAAGAAATAATACCATTTCTATCAAAGCTGTTTAATCATCTGTTTGATGCTCATTACTTCCCTAGAGATTGGTCCCGATCAGTTATTATTCCAATCCATAAAAAGGCAACAAGCTAGATCCTGATAATTATAGAGGCATTTCATTATTACCCATCATCAGTAAAATATTCTCGTCCATCATAGCAAGACGTTTCCGCACTTGGCTAGAAAGCGAAGGGAAAATTTGCGCAGAGCAAGCCGGATTCAGGCCTGGCTACTCAACAATCGATCATGTTTTTACTCTCCAAGCGCTCATATTGAAACATGTATATGGTTTAGGCAGAGGCAAACTATACGTAGCCTTCGTAGACTACAAGAAGGCGTTTGACTCTGTCGATCACGGACAACTTTGGAGGATACTACAGAGTAGTGGATTGTCTACGAAATTCACTAAAATGATGAAAGCCATGTATTCAAATGTTCAGTCTTGCGTCCGTTGGAACCATCAGATTAGTGAGTTTTTTCCTTGTCAGGTCGGTGTGAAACAGGGTGCAAAAGAGAGCACGTCCATTTTTCTCCTATACATCAACACCGTGGCAGATTACATCCGAGCCCACGGGAAGCATGGTATACAAATGGTACCGGACGCAGATGAGATCTTCGCTTTACTATTCGCAGACGATATAGCATTGCTATCGTCCACACCCAGTGGACTACAAAATCAGTTGAACTCCCTGACGACAATTTCAGAATATCTTGGTCTTGAAGTCAATACAGAAAAAACTAAGGTCATGGTATTTAGAAAAGGTGGACACTTAGCCAAGAGCGAAAGATGGTATCTTAGCCATACACGATTGGATGTGGTGAACAGATACAATTATTTAGGTTATACCTTTTCTACCCGACTTTCCACAGCTGCTACAGTAGAAGTTGCCATTAAAGGCAAACAAAGGGCTGTCCAGTTAATGAAAACTATGTGGGCCCTCCGCAACAAAAACACTGATGTATTCTTTAGGCTTTTTGATGCACAAGTGCAGCCCTGCCTATTATATGGTGCAGAAATCTGGGGCCTGGAGAATCATGACAAAGTCGAAAAAGTACATCTCTTCGCATGTAAAAAGTTCATGAGTTTAGACGTTAAAACACCTAACCACTTTGTGTACGGAGAACTTGGCAGGTACCCTCTGGCTATCAATAGCACTATCCGAGCGGTAAAATACTGGATAAGACTGTCCAGAATGTTACCACATAGATTACCTAGACAAGCTTATGTAATGCTACAGAAATCACATGTCCATGATGGTAAAAATTGGTCTAGTATTGTAAAAAAACACCTTATGTAAGTTAGGGTTCACCTACGTGTGGCTGAATGGAGGGGTTGGGAATGAGACAAGATTTCTCAAACAACTCAAACAAAGACTACAAGACTGCTTTCGACAATCTTGGGATGAACGAAATGGCAATAGTCAAAGATTTGCACTATATTCTGACTTTAAAAACGTATTGGGTCAAGAAAAATACTTTACCTTTCTAACCATTCAGAAATTTAGAGACGCATTCATTAGATTCAGATTTGGAACGAACTCATTACGAATTAACGAACGCTATAATCACGGTGATGCAAACAAGCTAACCTGCCCATTCTGTAACGTGTTGGAAAATGAAAATCATTTTCTCTTATACTGCAATGCTTACAGTAAATAAAGATATAAATATATAAAAGAATACGTGCGTGTGAATAAAATGAGAGACTGCCGTTGGTTGCTGAAATGCACTAACATTGGAATAAAAAGGAGAGTATCCATGTACATCTTCTATGCCTTGCAACTCAGAGAGGAAAAAAGAAACATGTGAACCTTGTATTGAATCTGCTTTGACTGTAACGCAGATGATTATGGATGTGTTTGTTTGAATGTGCAAACATGTGGATTTTTCAACACACTGATGAATTATTGTTATATACA
>JAWQFJ010002849.1:39160-46660 GCA_034096865.1 Theodoxus fluviatilis
CGAGAACACAGTTCCAGACCTGCCAACCCACCATCATGCCAAAGAGTAGCATCCAGAGCTATTTGGAGTAGCATTGAAGGAATAGGCGAAGCGGGGGTGGGGGGTGGAAAGAGATAAAGCTGTGAGGTTGGCGAGTTAAGCGGACCCGGTGGCGTGAAAGCGGGGGGGGGGGGGGGGGGAGATAAGGCTGTGAAGGCGCCGCGATAAGCTGCACTGGCGGCGTGAAAGCGGGGGGGGGGGGGGGGGGGGGGGGGAGATTCTCCATCGCGGACAAAAGTTCAAGCACGCGGGGAAAGCGTAGTTTTTATGGACAAGCGTAGCAGCGTAGCAAGCATGTCGAAAGCGTAGCATGCTACGCCTAAAGCGTAGCATTTAGCAGGTCTGCAGTTCAATGACGACTCTCTAGCAGAGAGAGAGAGAGAGAGAGAGAGAGAGAGAGAGAGAGAGAGAGAGAGAGAGAGAGAAAGAGAGAGGGACAGATGGATAAGAGTGCAGACTGACAGATGGATGGACAGAGATAGTGAGAGAAAGATTCATGCACACACACGCACACACACACACACACACACACACACACACACACACACACACACACACACACAAACACACACACACACACACATGGGCATGCGCACAGGTGTGCGCGCACATACAGACACACATGCCTGCATGCCCGCACGCACACACACACACTCTGAGAAAAACTGAAATAGCGATACAAAAAAGATAACAGGGACAGAAAGATTGACACAGAAAGACAGTTTCCTACAAAGAATGAGGGTAGAAAAACTCGAAATCTGAAATGTTCTAGGTGGACAACTCAAATTCAATACAACAAGAGGCAGCTACATCCAATTAAAAAAAACAACCTTCACTCAAATCTCCAAGACACAAGCTCAAACCCCTCCATATACCTTTTAACAATCTTTTTCAGCCATTTGGCATAGCGGATGTGTGGACACATGAGGGTTCCATGCAGGTCAAAGATGACAGCCTGGGTTTGCTTCAGGGGTGGCGGTCTGGGGTGGATCTCCAAAGGAAGACCTTGGCGCTGTTTGAGGATTCGACTGCTGCGAGTGTAGGCATAGTACTTCTGTGCTCTCTCCCTGGGTAGAATCACTGCCAGGAGGTCCTGCAGACACGGGAGAGAAGAGGGGTTTGACACCGATCCCTGCTGTCCCATGTCACCTGCTTGCAAAATGTGGCAGTCAGCTAAGGTGTGGCATCTCCTACATGAGATGAGTAAATGGCTCCTTCAGCTCATCAAAGTTCCTTCCTTAGAAGATCTATTCAAGATGTTGTCAGCCCATTAAATGTTTGAAGGGAACTAAGAGAGAGACTTTCCTGCACTCCGAAACAAGCCACCATCACAATGTTGTCCAAATGGAACCTTAGAAGGATGTAGAATAAAGGTAAAGGTAAAGGTGCTCTTTTTTATATTGCGACTTTCCACCCATTGATGGATGCTCAAACCGCACACAATTACCCCCTGGTCACCGTGCTACCTCATTTTATCATTCCAACACCATCTCAACTCCCTGAGGAGCATGAATAGGAGGGCCCCAATGTCCTGCTTCTGCAGTAGGCTGAACAGACCACTGAGAAATACTTTGAATTGGAAGCTAATTCACTATAAACATGTTAGTAAATAAATCAGGAAGAGAAGTTGATTTCCATTTTTCTGCGGGTAAACTTTCAGTTTCAGATGAAAAGAATGGAAAACTTGTCAAGAAACTGAAAGAAAAGGAAACATCAGTGCAACAGTTCATACAAGTTCCAATTTGTAAAAAGGAAAAATAAAAAAACCACAGCTGTGGTTACTGTTACCCTGACCTGCCCTATTTTTTTCCTGCACACCCTAAACTTATTTCGGTTGTAAGAAGAAAAGAAAAAATTGAAGGTAAACAACAAGCTGCATGCTATCCCATCTTCTCTACAAGCACTGTTTAGTATTTAATAAATTGTTTTCAGTGAAAGAGAATCTACTGTATACGCGATATGGTAAGGTAACAATGCAGTTCACTTCACTACACAGTTCATCTGATTACTGGGTGGCTTTTATGTTAAGGTGAAACAATATTTCCTCAGAAGTATTTAGTTCATTACATTTAGCATGAAGTCCTTGAAGAAAGCAAGCACTCTAAGCAGCAAGCAAAAGCCTCATGTTGTACACAAAGCTGTGGACGACTGTCCAAGCAGCACAAATTCTAAAAGGAAAAATCCCGACATGACACTTACTGAGACATCAGCAATGGACGTTCTACTGGTCTCCCACTATGAACATCATCTGATGTTCAGCTGCATAGATGTTCACATCCCCCAGTCACTGGTCACCATCCATCACTGTACAGATGGTGATGGACTGACCCATCGGTAGGGGGAGGGGGGGGGGGGGGGGGGGGGGGTGTCTGGGGTGGCATGTGGTGGTAGTCCCATATTCTCTTCACTCACAAGGTTCAAAAAGTGCATCTCAATGTGAGAGCCACTACATGTTTAACTGTCAATCTGGTAGCTACTGTATTTTCAGTCACTACCGAATGACAGGTTCTTCACAGAGGTCCCAATTATAAACTGAGTGATGAAAAATTGAAACAGCTGGGAAACAAAACATATTTAATGCATACTAGACATTAGTGTTGTAGATGACTTAGGCACAGATTAGCATGGTTTTTAAATATAGATTTTCTAAATTCTTTTAACAAATTCAACATTACAATGTTACATAAGTGTTTAGAGGTTGACATTCAAGGGAGATTACTCTTGCAGTACTATGGCAAATTCCCTTGACTTTATAAAAAAAACTTCTCATCTACCAACACATTGCTTCCTCCTAGCCCTTGAATCTCACCTTTTCCTTGCTTTGCAAATTGTTTCATTTTCTGCAACTCCAGTAATTCATTATATATTATCTACATTTTGGCCCTAGCACTATCAGCATTTCCTGCACTAATTTTGTACGTAAGGTTCCTTCCTTACAATTAATTTTTTTAAGTTCTCTATCTTAAATAAACATATTTAGGACCTAAGTAAGTTTATCACAGACTTCACATGCTAATTTCATAATTAATCAAAGCAGTTTCAAATTTTCATCACTTTCAGGGTTTTTTAATTCGACTCTTGCAGGTGTTATACAGCTCTACAGCATTATACTGACATACTCAGACCACATCCCAGTCAACCCAATTAACTGAGTAGATTCTTGCTGTACTGTCACACACTGTGAGCACAGCTTGATAACTTACAACAACTCTCACGGACAACAAGCCGCCATGAAATCATATACAGTGCTTTTCCCCAATATTTCTTTCCAGTGAATTCTCGTCGGAATCAGCAGAAAAGTAATCATATTAACCCTGCAGGCCAGTATAAGTTTCCTGAGAAAAACAGTAGCATTATCTAACTCAGGTAGGATTTCTGAAATGAAACAAAAAACAGATCCAGCGTTACTTCAGTTCAAGGAAAAAAGGGACAGTGTGAACACAGCAGGCAGAATTGGTGTGGGTACCAAACCTGCAGAGAGGATCTGTAAAAAGAGTCCAAATAATTACACAGCATGCAACAGATATCAATGCATGTACAGATACAAAATACACATCAACACAAATACTTTCCATACGTAAATCACACACACACACACACACACACACACACACACACACACACTCACACACACACACACTACATACACATACACACACATTCAAACACGCACACACACAATCTACATGCATGTTATATGCACACACACATACACACACACACACAAACGCACACATTCAAACACGCACACACACAATCTACATGCGTGTTATATGCACACATGCGAACACACACACACACACACACACACACACACACACACACACATGCCTGTGCATGCATGCAAAAATGCACACACACACACACACACACATACATACACATTCATGCAAACACACACTAACACACACACACACACACATGTACACAAAAGAACACTCACAAACATGTATATTTTAGACAACACACACATGCCTACAAACACACATCTACCTTCACACTGTGAACGACATGCTGGGCGTAGGGCTCAAGTTCCTCCGTTCCACACACTCCACTCAGCACACCAATGCTCCACCCGAGGCCTGCATCCTTTCCCATCTTCACGTCAGCTACTGTGTCCCCGATCATGACTGTGTCTTCCTCCTTCACATTGAGCTTCTGGCATATAAAGTGGGCATTGAAGGGATTAGGTTTGGGAAAAGTGCCTGGGTCGTCACCGCAGACAATCATGTCCACATGTTCTATCAGGCCCAGCTCTTTCAGCGTGGCCTCGGTGCCCTTGCGATTGTCGGAGGTGCAGACGGCAATCTTGACACCCTCGCCTTTGAGGATGGTGAAGAGCTTCTTCAGGTCATCCAGTGCCTTGAGCACATTAGGGTTGCCCGTGTCTCCCTCCTCCCAGCTCTCCCTCACGATGCGAGCTGCCTCCTTCTCCTCCAGCCCCTCCTCCACCAGCACCTGAGGGGAATGAATGAATGAGTGAATGAATGAATGAATGAATGAATGAATGAATGAATGAATGAATGAATGAATGAATGAATGAATGTAAATGAATGAATGTTTACTACCTATCAGCTTCTGCAGGCTATGTCAGGCCACTGGTTACAAACTCACTAGAGCTGGTTGGAATAAGAATGAGTCGTCTTGATTACCAGTTATTCATTTTTACAAACTGTGAAGGGAGATGCAGTAGGTGGATGGATGAATGAGTGGGTGGATGGATGGATGGATGGATGGATGGAGGGAGAGAGGGAGGGAGGGAGGGAGGGAGGGAGGGGAGGGAGGGAGGGAGGGAGGGAGGGAGGGAGGGAGGGATGCAGGGAGGGAGGGAGGGATGCAGGGAGGGAGGGATGCAGGGAGGGAGGGAGGGAGGAGGGAGGGATGCAGGGAGGGAGGGAGGGAGGGGGGAGGGATGCAGGGGGAGGGAGAGATGCAGGGAGGGAGGGATGCAGGGAGGGAGGGAGGGAGGGAGGGAGGGAGGGAGCGAGGGAGCGAGGGAGGGAGGGAGAGGGAGAGAGAGAGGGAGAGAGGGAGGGAGGGAGGGAGGTATGCAGGGAGGGAGGGATGCAGGGAGGGAGGGATGCATGGAGGGAGGGAGGGATGCATGGAGGGAGGGAGGGATGCATGGAGGGAGGGAGGGATGCATGGAGGGAGGGATGCATGGAGGGAGGGATGGATATATGGATGGATGTGTGGATATATGAATGGATGTGTGGATGGATGGATGTGTGGATGGATGTGTGGATGGATGGAGGGAGGGAGGGAGGGATGGTTGGATGGGATGGACAGGATGGAAGGATAGATGGATGGATGGATGGATGGATGGATGGATGGATGGATGGATGGATGGATGGATGGATGGATGGATGGATGGATGGATGGATGGATGGATGGATGGATGGATGGATGGATGGATGGATGGATGGATGGATGAGATGGGATGGGATGGATGGGATGGATGAGATGGGATGGATGAGTTTGGATGAGATGGGATGAGATGGGATGGGATGGATGGACGAATGGATGGACGGATGGATGGATGGATGGATGGATGCATGGATGGATGGATGCATGGATGGATGCATTATGGATGGATGAAGTTTTACGGCCTACCAGCCTTTGTGGGTAAGGCCATTAAGCACAAAAATCACTAGAAGAGTTCCAAGTAAGTGCAAATCAAGTCACAATGTCCCTAGTTAAATTGCCTCTTATGAATCGCAAAGGGAGATGCGGTGGCTCTATTCCTATCCCCAACCTACAGATGAGAGATAGCAACATTCATACATTTTCAAAGTTGGGAACAAGTTAGTGACTGCACTGATTGCAACACAGTCCTTTCAATTATTGTGTCTGCATTACAGTACACATTCATTTCTAGAAGTGAATATGATTGTCTGATAATAATAATAATTTATTATACTTATAAAGCGCCTTTCCCGAGGTTCTAAGCGCGTAACATATATACATACATATACAAAATAAACATACAACACACAGACTATACATTTAGTCATCCAGTCATAGTCAAACACATGCATTCAGATGTACACAGTCAGACTGACAATATACTATACAAATATTTACACAGATGTCAAGATGTACGAGGGGGTAGAGGAGGGGGGGGGGGGGGGGTGGGGGGGGGGGTTGCGGCAGGATTCTAACGAATTCACAAGTAATAGTGCTGAAAAAGGTAGGTTTTGAGGTTGGATTTGAAGGAAGAGATGGAGGTAGAGTGTCGGATGATGATGTCTGATCAACAGATAGAGCTCTCTGAATCTTTAACCAAAGAATGTACATCTAAAAATACGATGAGGATAAACTCAGGATCTCCCCCCAAAAAAATTAACAGAATATCTGTGTATGATCCAATCTGTAGATTAGATTCCCCTGTGGGTAAGTGGTAAGAATTGCCCTACCACATTTCCCTTAGCAATTAGTAAAAGGCAAATAAATTGGGATATCATGACTTGATTCAAGTTTAACTCATTCTTGTAACTTTCGAGGTCGATGGCCTTACTCAGCATACAGAAGAGGATAGGCCGTAAACCTCCATGCGTCAAAGTTCAAAACAGGATCTGGTCCTACTTAGGTAACTGCGTCTCAGAAACGATTCACATGCTAATCATAGAAACGTACCTCCTGACCAGTGTTTGTGTGCATGCATGTGTGGGTGTGGGTGTCTCGGAACTAATTCAGCTTTTGAGGTCAGTAAACACTCCCCATAAGCCATGAATGTGAGCCACAGAAGTGATAACACAAGAGGTCACGGTGAGTGCCGAGAGTCCAGTAAGGCATCAGAAATTCGTCCAGGGACTGATAAACTGTTAAGATGGGTTTTTAGACCTATTCTCAGAACAAAAATACAGGTGGGATCAGAAAAGACTAAGGACATGCCTCAAAATATTCCATTCTGTTACATCGCATGAGATTTCCTGTACTGAAAGTAATTTATATCTCTATCAGATAACAAGTAAAACTATGTACAAGGTCTCTTTAGTCTCTTTGATAATTGTTTTTCTTCCACATCATCTCCATTACAGTACAATTTTGAGGATATATTTGCCACTATATTTTGTGTGTGAATATGTGTGTATGTGTGTGTGTGAGTGTGTGTGTGCGTGTGCATGCGCATGCACGTGAGTGTGTGTATGTGAATGTGTGTGTGTGTGTGCAAATGTGTGTGTGCAAGTCTCTGTGTCTGTGCATGTGCACACGCATGCATGCATGCACATGCACCCATTTTCAAGCACCAGCATATACTTGTGTAATACCCTAGGTATTCAATTTTGTTTGAGCTGAGGTTTCTTCTATTTTCTCCTGCTGCTGTCACAGGTGATCAAGGTTGAGCAACTTTTATGCAATTCCTTATTTCCAACTTTTCCACTTCTCCAATAATGCCTCTGGTTTTGTGCCACTCTACACAAGCCTTGTAGGCTTCGTTACCTTGGTAACCTCAGCCTG
>JAWQFJ010002849.1:51660-66660 GCA_034096865.1 Theodoxus fluviatilis
TGGTGTTGATAGACTTAATAGTCTCCGAGAAAAATCCAACGTTTAAGTTTTTTACGCCCGGACGGACGGACGGACGCCCGGAGGCCCGGACGGACGGACGGACGGACGGACGACACGGCTGAGTACATAGACTCACTTTTGCTTCGCATGTGAGTCAAAAAAACAAAAACTAAGATCCAATATAGATCAAATAGAACAAACTATACAATGTACACAGCACTTGCCGGCCAGGTCATGTAAGACGAAGCAGCTCAGCGGGAAAGGCGGATCGGAAGAGTTGGGTCTTTAGAGCACTTTTGAACTCAGGCAGTGTCAGAATGACGGACTGAGAGAGGGAGACTATACCAGGTTACAAGTCCGATATAGGAGAAGGCACGCTGTCCTTGAGTTTTATTATTATGGCAGGGGACCTTGAGCATTCTAGAGTCAGCAGCTGAGCGTAGAGATCTGGAGGGCGTGTAGACTGCAAGAATTTCTGTAAGAGCGTGTGGTGCGGTGTTGTCGATGGCCTTGAAGCACAAAGTAGCAAGTTTATAATCTATCAGGACTCTGAGAGATGGGGAGCCAGTGAAGTGTATGTAGGAGTGATGAGACATGGGTACGCTTGGGACATCGAAAAACTAGCCTAGCAGCACAATTTTGAACTTTCTGGAGTTTGTTAAGCAGAGTGTCAGGGATGCCAGTGAGAAGAGAGTTTCCATAGTCGAGACGAGACAGGACAAATGATGTGATGAGCGTTTTGGTGGCCTGCTGAGAGAGATAATGACGAATGGTACTAATTTTCCTTAGCTTGTAATATGCTGACAGACTTTGTTGACATGAGATCTCATTGACAGATCATCGTCAAACATGACGCTTAACTTTCTAACAGACTGAGAGAAGACGATGTCACTGTGACCAATGGTTAGTTTGAAGGCCTGATCCAATTTGCCTCCGCCGCCCACCAGGAGTGCTTCAGTTTTTGAGTCATTGAGTTGGAGCTTGTTCCTGGTCATCCACCGTTTCACATCAGAGATACAGTGTTTGCTGGTGTGCACGTGCATGTGTGCTTGCATAATTCTACCCATACAGAAACACCTGAAACTAATGAAAGTATGCTTGTGTGTGCATGCCATATGCATGTATATCTGCAAGGACATGTTTAGCACTGTGGTCACTTAAACACACATACTGATGCACTGAGGACTTTCAACATTTGTCTCTTCATAATACCCTATGAAAATTTGATAAGAAACCCCCACATCATTCCCATTGGCTCAAGAACAAAATTTTAATGAAGGAAAAAATCACAAAGCACATCATATTATGACGAAGATATTCCTCTTTCTTCTTCTTCTTCCTTCTCTTTCTTAACCTCTTCACAGCCCACAAACCTTGGTACCTTGTACCTTTATCTTTGCTGTTACCTATGGTCACATGCAGACCATTCATAAGCAATGCTCTTTTTGTTACTGCCCAGCACTGCTGAAAATTTCACTCTGCAACATGTTGATATGTCTGTCTTGTAAGCAATTTAACAATCTGAACTCAAGATATACTGCAAATTTTTTTCTTCAGCATAAGCTATTGCCAAAAAACCCAGCAGCGATGGGGGAATAAAGTATCTTTGTAAATTTTGAATGTGACTGTGTGCACAGCCATGCCATGCCATCTCCTGTAGTGAGGTATTCCCACCCTCCCAACACCTTTGCTGTTTGCTGTTCTCTCCACAGTGGAGGGGGGGGGGGGGGGGGGGGAGGGTTGGGGAGAGCTTGTCCCCAAAGAAACCAGCAGGTCTAGCTCTCCATGAGAGAGGTGCATTTGCATGACACTACAGGGGTCTCTGTGCTACCACTCCAAATAAGAAGGGCAAAGCCCATACGACTCACATGCTTGACCTTGACCTTTATATGACCTTGACCTTCAGGTGACCTTCAAGGTCAAGGTCAAACAACTAAACCTACCAATGACATCATACACAAAGAAATGCTTTACACATTTTTCCTACCAAAATACATGTGACCAAGGTCAAGGTCATCCAAGGTCATGCAACACAAAGCTCTTAATTCAAGACATAGGAAGCATAATGGTGCTTATTGGCACTTTCTACCATGAGATATAGTCACTTTTAGTGGTTCACTACCCCATTTTGGTCACATTTCATAAGGGTCAAAGTGACCTTGACCTTGATGATATGTGACCAAATGTGTCTCATGATGAAAGTATAACATGTGCCCCACATAATTATTAAGTTTGAAACAGTTATCTTCCATAGTTCAGGGTCAAGGTCACTTCAAAATATGTATACAATCCAACTTTGAAGAGCTCCTGTGACCTTGACCTTGAAGCAAGGTCAACCAAACTGGTATCAATAGATAGGGCTTGCTTTGACCTATATACCACTTGTAGCTAAGGTTGCCATTCTCAATAACGTGGGAGAAAATTGGGAAAATGTGAAAAATGGCTGTTTTTGAGACCACATTTATGGCTCCTGTGACCTTGACCTTGAAGCAAGGTCAAGTCACTATGTATGTTTTTTGAGGCTTTGTCATCATACACCATCATGCCACATTTGGTGTTGATAGACTTAATAGTCTCCGAGAAAAATCCAACGTTTAAGTTTTTTACGCCCGGACGGACACCCGGACGGACGCCCGGACGGACGGACGACACGGCTGAGTACAGACTCACTTTTGCTTCGCATGTGAGTCAAAAAGCAACAGCTCAAAGCTGAGTACTATGTACACAGTCATGTGGGGATTCCAAGCCACCTTACTAACCTACTGCACCAGTAATACAGAGTGCGGAGGCAAAGCTGAGTACTATGTACACAGTCATGTGGGAATTCCAAGCCACCTCACTGACCTACTGCACCAGTAATACAGAGTGTGGAGGCAAAGCTGAGAATGATGAAGTCAGTTACGGATTCCCAGCTACCTCACTAACCTACTGCACCAGTAATACAGAGTAGGTGGGCAAGGTTGTGTATGATATATAGTCATGTAAAGATTCTTAGCTGCCTCACTAACCTACTGTATTAGTGGCACATAGTTGGGAGGCAATAACTCCAGCACACTCTCATGCTGAAATACCATGTCCCTGGATTTAAAAAATGACTGGAGATTTCACAGCCTATCAGTCTTTGTATACTACACAAGGATACTGACCACAAAATAACTAGAGCTAGAGTAAGAGCAAGTCAAGACTTGATTCCACTAGTCATTTGCTGTTTACAAATCCCACACGGAGATCTATGTCAAGGACAATATTATTCTTACCCCCAACTCAGGGGGTCTCTGTACCTATGTGTACTGACAGTAGGAGGGATGTCTGGGCAATATAGGACACACCTCTAACCCCCTTCCTAAAGTAGCAGTCGGCTTCTGAGACACCAAATCACAGGTGAAAAACTTGCTTATCCTTTGAGGCGTAGACTAAGAATAACTTTTTAATTTATTCTCATAAAAACGAGCATGATGCATGCAAGACAAAAAAAGTTGCATATTCAAATGCAGACCTTGGCAAACCCATCCAGGTGCCAGAGTCATAAACATCCCCTGCAAAACTAGACAGGTCTACTCGGACATGTGAATGAATCACCAGACCTCATGATCATAGTGTATTTCAGGCAAGTCACTACTCAATGCAACACTCTTGCTTAGCTTACTCAATGGAAAGGGCTGGAGGTAAGAGGGGGGGGGGGGGACACAGTGGAGAGGAGAGGAGAGGAGAGGAGAGGAGAGGAGAGGAGAGGAGAGGAGAGGAGAGGAGAGGAGAGGAGAGGAGAGGAGAGGAGAGGAGAGGAGAGGAGAGGAGAGGAGAGGAGAGGAGAGGAGAGGAGACGAGAGGAGACGAGAGGAGAGGAGTGAGGAGTTGCGGTTGGAGTGGGGGTAAAGGAAGGGGTGGAGGGGAGGGGAGGGGAAGAGAGAGATAGAGAGAGAGAGAGAGAGAGAGAGAGAGAGAGAGAGAGAGAGAGAGAGAGAGAGAGAGAGAGAGAGAGAGAGAGAGAGAATGTTCACACACACACATACAAAATCACTAATTCACTTACGCACGCACACACACACACACACACACACACACACACACACACACACACACACACACACACACACACACAAGCAAGCATACTGGTGGACACAAAAATACAAATGATTCCCAAAAATACAGACATGTAGTGATATACTGGCATATGGAAAACATGAAAACGTAAAACAGTACAAACTGCATTAATGAAAGACCCCAGGGATAAAAAGTGCACAACAAATGGATCACCAATTCATTGAAACGTGTCTGGAGAAAGAAACCACAAAGAGAAAATGGAACTAGATCCTTATTTTCTTGTAGCCACATGATAAAGGTCACTACAGAAACTGCCATAAATAACCAAGTCACAATAGTTGCCTGAACCAGACACTGGGAATTCATCAGATGACTCAAAAACTACCCAAGGACAGCTTCCCATTGGTCACAGACCGGTCACCAATGCCTCAGACTGGTCAGCAGGGAGTGGATGGTCAAGGCCACAAGATAAACCTTCTAGAACTTAGTCTTGACCTATTCTGTACCATCAGTCTTCAATCCTTTAAGTGATGACTTAAACACGAATTAGATAGTCCTATTCCCCACCCCCTCAAACTCCCAACGTCCTTGCGCCCACCCCCACCCCGCCCCTCCTTCTAAGTGCATGCTACATTGCTAGTGTTCCTGCATGGCCAGCAGTCAGCTCCTGAGTGAAGCACGTCCTTTTCTTGACCTTGTATGCTTGGTCACAGTTCTTATGCCTGTCTGGCTGGAATCAAGCCAACTGACATTTGTACTCCTCTGCACATAATGCGAGGATGGGGTCCAATATACAAGTTCCAACCTGCTGGTGAACTTTTCCTCTCTCCTACTTCTAACAGTGTTATCGGTCAAACTACTTCAAGGCCATGAACTTTCAAGGAGAATGAATAAGTCACACTAGCCGTGACTAGGCAAACATAAATTATTAACTGTTTACAGGATTAGATTATGCCTATGGCTCAACCACACAAATCCTACAGATGCAAGTCATAAATGTAATTGAAAATTTATGTAACTTTTGACATTATCTTAAGATAAAACTTCACATATTTCCATTGCTAACTTCTACAGTTGTATCACTCTGCTCCTCCTCTTCCTCCTAATACTACTGCTGCTGCTGCTCTTCCTCCTCCTGTCTTATCCTCTTTGCTTATATACCAAGCATGAATACAATGCAATGACAATATTATCATTTCACTAGAATCAGAATATTCTTGGTAACTATCAGCCTTTGTCACCATCAATCATTCCTTGCATGTTACAGTCAAATCTGGCAAAGCATTTCAACTTCACTGAACGAGGGAATGAATTATCCAACCCACTGCCAATATGCATAGATTTCTCAAAGTTTGTAGGCAAAAATGAGTGAGTTCCTTGTGCAACCATGTACTTGCTTCATGAATCCAGAGTTACATTATATCAAGCAATGCTCGTCTTGATGTCCATGTCATTCTATCAAGTTCTGCGGCAAGTTTCCATATGGATGTCAAGGCAGAAAGTTCTGCCACGTAAAATAGTGTTTGCTACATTTAGAAAATGTCCAATCAAAATTCTGGAACAACAATATTGGCTACTTTTTCCCACTTTGTAAGGATAAAATTGAAGAATGAGTTGCTTGCCCCATGCACTCGTTTCCTTCACATTTTGGTACTGGTTATGTCATCATTCTCTCACTCATCCACATAGTTTATTTATGTAAAAGATTTTTCTGCCCATTATGTTTTTCATCAACAGATCTCCACAGAAAATGAAGACTGCTTATCACACAAGATGACTTGTGGATATATATTCTAAAATTTCATAGCTGTCTGGTGCTAACAGTGTAAGGACAAGACCTGGGCAATTTGAGATTTTCCACTGAAATCCTTCTCACTGATCTGTTTCATGTATGCTATAAATATCTTTCATCTACTACCAATGGACACACTCAGAAGAGTTAAAGGTATGTAAAAAAAGGTAAAAAGGTTAAGTGTGATTTTATATAACGACTTGTCATCTATGTCTGGGTTTTAAACTGCTGTACATTTTATGTTGAAATGAGCAATCCACAACACTTTTTTCTGCCTATCCTATAACATTTCTTTTTTTTTACAGTCACTATTGGACAACAATGATAAACAATGGTGAATTTATACATAAAAAGCTAAATACTATATACAGAGAGAAAGAGAAAGAGAGAGAGAGAGGGGGGGGGGAGGAGAGGGGGGGGGGGTGAGAGGGGGGGAGAGAGAGAGAGAGAGAGAGAGAGAGAGAGAGAGAGAGAGAGAGAGAGAGAGAGAGAGAGAGAGAGGAGAGAGAGAGAGAGAGAGAGAGAGAGAGAGAGAGAGAGAGAGAGAGAGAGAGAGATTTTGACTTCGAAATGTTATTGTAAGGCAGACTGCCCGTCACAACATTTTACATTCACATCAATCATTGAAAGTTCTTGATTACGCTGTATTACAAAGTATTTCAATCAGTAGACAACACATTTGTCGTACGATGTATGAAGACAACATTGCAATTTTTTCTCTAATAATTTGCAACATAATGATAAATGATGCACTTTGTACCATAGGATCAATTGTTTTGTTTAACACACACACACACACACACAAACACACACACACACACACACAACTTACACACACACACACACACACACACACACACATACACACATACACACACACACACACACACACACACACACACACACACACACACACACACACACACACACACACACACACACACACACACACACACACACACACACACACACACACACACACACACACACACACACACACACACACACACACACACACACACACACACACAGTATCGAGTCTTACTGGGTGCAAGCAAACCTAAAGCCCAGCTTATGAAGTCATGGGGCAAGCCTGGCCTGGCATCAAGGTCTGAGTGACCTTGTGTTGATGCAGAGCTATGGGAAGCAGACAGGCAAAGCCCTGTGCAGTACAAGCAGCAGCAGAGGCTCTGGGGTAGAAAGTCTTGGCAGCCATAGCATCACCAAGCTTCCTGCTGTCTTTTATCTCCCCAGCACCTGACACCCTTGCTGGCTGGGGATAAGAAGGGACTCACTAAATCTCCTAACTCAATTCCTAAATGGTTAATGGCTTGGGAAATCCAGATTCTGTTTGCTCTTATTTTGATCCGCTTGGGGGATTTTGTGATCAATGGTCTTACAAAGCCTACATTAGCCCACAGGCAGTAAAGCTTCATTCATTCTTTCATTCATTATTTCATTCATTCATTCCCCAAGCCTTGCTCCATATCCAGGCAGGAGTGAAAGATACCCACAAAACCACACTAACGTACACCTTGCTCTGGAAGCTGTCGGCAATAATTTGTTTATATTGATAATAACTGGTTTATTGGCAATCTGGTTCTCCAGGGGTATAGCTAGCTAGATAACTGGTGTGTAGGATATCTGGTGTTGCAATTGAATGATGTATATGACTGACTGACTTACTTATTTATTACAGGTAAAATTAAAGATGGTTACCTGCACATAATCAGTAATGGTTGTTCAAAGCACATGAAGATTTCAGGAGTGTATGCTAACTTGGTTGTAGAACAAGAAGGGCAAAGCCCATACGACTCACATGCTTGACCTTGACCTTTATATGACCTTGACCTTTATATGACCTTGACCTTTATATGACCTTGACCTTCAGGTGACCAAGGTCAAGGTCAAACAACTAAACCTACCAATGACATCATACACTAAGAAATGCTTTACACATTTTTCCTACCAAAATACATGTGACCTTGACCCAAGGTCAAGGTCATGCAACACAAAGCTGTTAATTCAAGACATAAGAAGCACAATGGTGCTTATTGGCACTTTCTACCATGAGATATAGTCACTTTTAGTGGTTCACTACCCCATTTTGGTCACATTTCATAAGGGTCAAAGTGACCTTGACCTTGATGATATGTGAACAAATGTGTCTCATGATGAAAGTATAACATGTGCCCCACATAATTATTAAGTTTGAAACAGTTATCTTCCATAGTTCAGGGTCAAGGTCACTTCAAAATATGTATACAATCCAACTTTGAAGAGCTCCTGTGACCTTGACCTTGAAGTAAGGTCAACCAAACTGGTATCAAAAGATAGGGCTTGCTTTGACCTATATACCACTTGTAGCTAAGGTCGCCATTCTCAATAACGTGGGAGAAAATTGGGAAAATGTGAAAAATGACTGTTTTTTAGACCACATTTATGGCTCCTGTGACCTTGACCTTGAAGCAAGGACAAGTCACTATGTATGTTTTTTGAGGCCTTGTCATCATACACCATCATGCCACATTTGGTGTTGATAGACTTAATAGTCTCCGAGAAAAATCCAACGTTTAAGTTTTTTACGCCCGGACGGACAGACGGACGGACGCCCGGACGGACGCCCGGACGGACGGACGGCCAACACGGCTCAGTACATAGACTCACTTTTGCTTCGCATGTGAGTCAAAAACTGACTTCATGGAAACAAATTTGCCAGATGTATGGTGTACACTACACTTCGTGTGCAGGAAATCTGGCGTGAGAATTTGTTAGTATGACTGTGCATTCTAGTCCACTAGAGACTTCGCCTACTGGCAAATGTGTCTCTAGCCCAGTTGACATCACATGATGGAAGGTTTTTGTCCGAAATATGCAAATGGAGGTCACATGAGAGGCTTGTGGGATAGCCGACCTGCTCTCTGACATACGCCGTCAATGTAGTTCTAATACTATTTCGCACAAAACTCCTAACTTACTCTTGTTGAGGCAATAAACAAGTGTTTATTTGATAAAATAAAATGTTTGTGTTGAAATGAAAACAAGTTTTGACATCTGAATGATTTCTGTAAAAAGTGGAGAAAAAAATAGTATCAGAATGAAATATTTTTGGCGCAATGCTGCAATGCGAAGGGTCAAGTCTCACACATTCATTGCAAACTGTGCCAGAGTCAATACTGACTCGGGTTCACAGAATGGGTGTACACTACACCTCGTGTGCAGGAAATCTGGCGTGAGAATTTTTTAGTATGACTGTGTACCATGACTGGATTGACACTTGCTGTATCAAAGATATTTGGAGTCAAGGACAAGGTGTTGAGGTTGTTTGTTGTGCAGGATATGAAGTATGACAGACAAGTTTGTAAGTGTAGGAAATCCAGCATGTTCAGTACCAAGGTTAGCAGGCCATCAACTATGCAGAATATCTGGTTCGCTGCATAAAAGTGCCATACATGGCAATTTTATGGGGTTTGAATGTGTGTATCTGCTCACTCGTGTGTGTGTGTGTGTGTGTGTGTGTGTGTGTGTGTGTGTGTGTGTGTGTGTGTGTATGTGTATGTGTGTGCGTGTGCATGTACACATGCATGCATGTATGTACTGATACACGTGTATAAATATGTGCTTATGTTGATGTGCATACACTCATGAGACAGAGAGGTAGAGCTTTTCCCATACTCCACAGAACACCAAACAACAGCTAAACAGAGACTGAGTCAAAGTTAACTAACACTGACTTGTATATATTCTCCACATTGTTTGAAACTTGTCCTTCACTGACAATATTACTTTACAATCACAGCATGCAAGTGGTGAAAAAGGAGGATAAAAGACAAAAATTGCCTTGGAGAATCAAGGGTTTTAATCACTGACACAAATTAATACTTAATTTCTACATGGTCCCATCAACTTACCTGCATGAAGACACTGCTGAGCGAAGCGAGAGTGCCGAGACACCCAGGGATTTGACACAGAGCTGGCCCTGTGTATGAGCTCCCGTATAATCTTGATCCGTGCAGACATGGCTTGTCACCTACTGGTCGGGTCTGAACGCATAGGTGGTCCTTGTATCACCAATCACTCTGTAACAACACACACAAATTACGATGAAGACTGACCTTATCTCAAACACCACTTTTCAGAGATAAGAAAGTACAGGAAATAGCATTTCTTACAAAGTGATGACAAACAATAAATACAAGTACTACTAGCAGGTTGCTATTTTTCAAGCACACACATTTCTACTCTTAGTAGTTGCTCCAACAATCCAAATCTTCTTAGTTCAATGAATATATTTTCTTTTCATCAAATCCACTGCAATTCATTGTTTTATGTACATCACTTCTTTATTTGTTTCCATGGAATTTCTAATAATGTCAATCTCACTGAGAATGATTAAATGGGGGGGAAATTTATAATACATATTTTTCAAAAAGGCTTATTGCCACATGTGATGTGAGAAACAAACAAATTGTCCAAAGCCACATCACTCCTGACTGAATTTAATTTCTGGTTCACTAAGACTACATCATATTAATTATCATTGTCAATGTCATACCTGATAGTCTCCGAGGACAGAGGGGTCAATTTTTCACTAACTTGACTAAGCATTATATTTCTGTTTATCTTATCAATGTGTTCAAAACCGTGATGCATGCATGCAATCGCATGCGCACGCACGCACACACACACACACACACACACACACACACACACAGGCATGTGCAGTCTCACAAACTCAAGCATTCTGGACTACATTTCTACAAATAAATAAATGGCAAATGTTAAATTCTTTTTAAACAATCTACACATGCAAAATGAATGGCAGATGTGACAATTGCTTAACATTTTCAGCAGATGTGAAGCTCACATGTTCTGTGTCATTATAAACCTTAAAACTGAGAGTCTAATGGTGTTATTTGAAATAAACATTAATAACATGTGCCTGAGAAAACATGACAGGCTTCATTTCATGTCACAACAACTGCGTGAAAAACAAGCCTAAGGGTGCGGTTGGGGGGGATTGGGGAATTTCTGTGATGTGTTTCTTGATCAACAGTAATTGAATGCAAAAATATATACAGCGTGCATATGAAGTGTTCTCATCAAGAGTTTGAAACGATCTTTGGTATGACTAATAACAGTGCAATGTAATCATGATGTTCTATTGACAAACGTGATCAGACATCTGCCACGAATCCTGCTACGAAGAATCGATAGACTTCCAAAGACCTATAATTCTTTAACTCTTCCAACTTGTGCGCGGATGTTCCGAGTACAACAATTAAATATGTTCATGGTACTCGTTGGCAGAGTGTTCCTCAATTCCGGATCAAGTTGGTCCTTCGTCAGCTGGTATGGCTGGCTGGCTGGCTGGCTGGCTGGCTGGCTGGCTGGCTGGCTGGCTGGCTGGCTGGCTGGCTGGCTGGCTGGACGGACGGACGGACGGACGGACGGACGGACGGATGGATGGATGGATGGATGGATGGATGGATGGATGGATGGATGGGTGGGTGGATGGATGGATGGATGGATGGATGGAGTTTTACGGCTTATCAGCCTTTGTAGGCTACGTAAGGCCACCGAGCACAAAAACCACTAGAATAGTTCCGAGTCAGCGCAAATCAAGTCATGATGTACCTAGTTATTCGCCTCTTGCGAATCGCGAAGGGAGACGCGGTGGGTCAATTCTTAACACACACACACTTCACCCACCCACCCTAGCCCACAGGGAGCATTAGCTGGTATGAATCGAGCCCGCCGATCACATCAAATTTGTTTAGGTAAAAATCGACAGGCAACGGGCTTGCGAAAGCCAACGTAATGTGTTTTCTTCCTCACTGATATTACCTTAGATAGAAAAATGTATCAACTCTAATTATTTTAGATCTTGGTTTCTTGGCACAGCCAGCTTACCATGTCGGAGCAGATAAACAAATAAGAGAAAAGCGAAATGATCACTCGTGCACTGAGTTATGATGCATGACCGGGACACTCCCCACAGTGTGTTTTGTTTGCTTTGTAAGGTTTGAGCACTAGCTGTAGGTGTAAAAGTGGTCAGCTATTAATATAATTGGTGAATTTAGTTGTCATGAAACTTAGTTTTTTGCTTTATTGCCATTTTCTTGTCATAATCTTACACGTTACATTACGCTGAATGCGGGCAAGTTGATCATGCACTCATCGACTCTCTATAATCGTTAATTTTCTGTTCTCGCCTGACCAGGGAAACAAAATAGTCAATTCAAGCCAGAACTAAACAGTTATCTGCTGCCACTCATTTGAATTTTACATGAAACATTATATCACACTAGCTCGATCGTCTGCTGGCGTAGTGGCTACGGTTCAATCGTGTTCGTCTGCTAGGTATGTACGGTGTGGTTTGTTTACTTCTCTTCTGTGGGTTTTGTGAATTTTCTGTCCTCGCCTGACCAGGGAAACGAAATAGTCAATTCAAGCCAGAACTAAACAGTTATCTGCTGCCACTCATTCGAGCTTTACATGAAACATTATATCACACTATCTCGATCATCTGCTGGCGTAGTGGCTACGGTTCGATCGTGTTTGTCTGCTAGGTATGTACGGTGGGGTTTGCTTACTTCTCTTCTGTGGTTTTTGTGCAGAAAGTATACGTACAATAGTCTAGTATGACTATTTTCAATTAGTTTTTTTATCTAATTAAACTTTTTGCATGCTTTAATTTTAATTACCATATGACCCCTCTTCTTCTTCTTCTTCTTCTTCTTTCTTTAGACTGCCGCCTTCAACAAGGTGAAGATTCTGCAGACGTTACCCGGTTTTTACTCCTGGGTGGGGAGAAGCAATGCGAGTTAAGCATCTTGCTCAAGGATGCAACTCTGGGAACTGCGCAGCTTCGAGCGCCGTACCCACTGGCTACAAGCGACTGTAGGTCCACTGCGCTAACCACTCCGTCACAGAGCCCCTGGTGAACTCTTCCCCGACAATTCAAACGGAAACGCAGAGAATGCATAGAACTGCGCGACAGCATGATTCGGGTGCCTGCTGACTTGCTGGAAGCGAATGCAGGCGCAGCTGACCGAATCGGACCGAGACCGTGATTCGTAACTGTTTCACTTCACTCATGCCAGCCACGTACTGAGTGCACACTACATCACTCGTGCGTGTCGAAGCCAGCTGACTATATTATGCAAACCCACTAGTTTTCTTTTATACACATTCAGCTTACTGTCGTTAATAACTGTCACCATCGCTTCAGTCAAATGACTTACAGGTTCAATATTGTTACTGCGTTTACGAAATGGATGGTGGAATATCGCCAAGCCGGCCGACCGGCAGTCTTATGAGAGAAATCAAATGAAATAACGGTATACAAGTAGAAAGACACTGATGAAGTCCGTTCCACACACTATGACTTATTATAATTTTTCGAGGCGAAACTTAAACAACATGATTGTGGATGAGTTATGATGTAAACAAACCATTGATTGACACATGGATCAAGGAAAATGCAGTCATGCAATTCTTCGATTTACACCCGATTCACGATTGTTTCCCATTGGCAATACACGATCCTCAGTGTCGAAACGCTGGCAAAGGAGATCAGACTAACACAGTATTATGTTCGGGTATGGTTCAACTTACTCGAAATGATTCCGCGATGTGGAAAAGCCTTCCTTTCACTCCGTACTAATGATCTGAAGCAGCTTCGCTCTCAGTGCGGAGCCTTCTGAAATACCGCAGGCGACCAATCAAAATGGTGATCACGAAATTGCTATGGGTACTTATCTCCCTTTGGCCCAGCCAAAAATAGTTTCTTGCTCTCCTGTAAAGCATTGACTATTGCTCATTTCTACATTTTGCAACATGATCAAAATTAATCAAACACTTTTTAAAGAAGTTAGAAGACATCTACAGGAACATGAGACGACTACGGTTTCAGAAAGTTGAGACAACTTTATGAAAGATAACAAAACGTTTCCTATCATCTTCATTCCTTGCAAAGGGGGTTTCCCAAGTCTCTTAGCGGACACCAGTGTCCATGCGGACACCAGGTCAGACATTGAGACGAGCCATCAATTATCTGCATAATAATAATACCGTTGGGAGTACCTATGAAACTTCGCATAACATATATAACTGCTAATTTTGTTTATATTTGAACTTGTGTATATAAATTGTGCCCGACAGGCAGGACAAAAGCACACTTCTCGGTATTTATCAATTTCCCGCCAACAACGTGATCCCCAGACCGATCCTTCCCCGTACACCCCCACATACCCCTCACCCCCCAATTCTGCGTGTGTGTGTGTGTGTGTGTGTGTGTGTGTGTGTGTGTGTGTGTGTGTACGTGTGTGTGTGTGCGCGCGCGCGCGTGTGTGCGCGCGCGTGTGTGTGTGTGTGTGTGTGAGAGAGAGAGAGAGAGAGAGAGAGAGAGAGAGAGAGAGAGAGAGCTCTGAAGAGAAAAAAAGAACTTCAATGTGCAGGAAATGTGGACAAAATACAATATGGTGTACAAGAAGCTCATCAAATCGGGCAGCTACTTCGACAGGCGCGGCATCACTTCCATGTCTCGGTGAGTGGCAAGAAGAAAAATTTGAGAGACGGTAAACGCGTATCATTGTGTATTGTGACAAAATCTATGAAGTGTGTTTTCTCAGATCAAAAGAAACACAAACCACCGTTGTCTTGGCACAATGGATGAGTCACGTTCTTGTAAACAGCGATCGAGGACCGAAAAAAAATCCCTCCAAGGGAAGCTGAATTAGAGCAAATTACCGACGTGGCTGTTCGTACATGGAGTGATAACTTTTTCGAGGTTTCGAAATATACACGTACAATGACAATTTTACCATCTGTGCTTGGATAGCCATGAAACGACATGAGTAGAGCAAGGGAGGCAAATCCGTCTCTCCACTAGTTTGGGGAGCTCAGCTACTGCCAGGCAGGTCGAACATCCAACAATAACATCTTTGTTCTGCTCGATCATTCAGATAGTCTCTTCATCCACCTGTCTGTCTTTTATTCTTTCTTTCTGACTCAGATTATCCCTGCAGGGGCACATGTGTAAGCGTCCGCGAATGAGAGAGAGAGAGAGAGAGCGAGAGAGAGAGAGAGAGAGAGAGAGACAGACAGACAGACACACACACACACACACACACACACACACACACACACACACACACACAGAC
>JAWQFJ010002850.1:0-7500 GCA_034096865.1 Theodoxus fluviatilis
CTCGCGATACTGTCATCACTAGCCAGTCAGCTCACACAGCATCAATCACAAGGAGCAGCAACAACGCTCCGAGCACCAGTACCAGCAGCGCTTAAAGTATCCTAGTACCACTCTATCCCTTGGCAGAATTTAATATATGAATAGCAACTTCTTAGTCGTGCTCTATCCCGACGTCCAAGCAGCCAGTGCTTTCGTGCTATTGCACAGCTGCACAGATCCCAGAATAGCATTCGCGTGTGTACAGATCCTTCACTTATTTCTCTATTTCTCACCCATCCCAGGAGTACACATTACGAGAACCTGTGATGTCTGAGCTGGTTGCATTCTATTCCATGAGGTTAGTCTACTGATGATGTACTAGCGTGGCAGACATTAAATGACCCGGACAACGACAGAATACGGGGGTGAAAGTTGTGTTGCTACGAGTTTTTTTTGGTGCAACAATAAACAAAAAAAAAAAATAAATAAAAAATTATACCTAACGCTCAACAGAACAACGGGTTAGCAAAATTGAAAAATAAGGCACGTTTCTTTACATTACTTCTACTTTCTATCAGTTCCCCTTCATATCGTACACCTATAGCCAATATATGTCTAGCCCTAATTGTCTTACAGCAATGCGTCTACACAATAAGATACGTCTATCACTTACGTCTACACCTACCCAACTCTCTCCGTTCATCTTACCAGGTGTGTTGGTCATCCGATCGTACCTTTTACTCACTCTTATACCTAACACTTAGAATTACGTGTATGAAATAATCGTACAGTATCCGTTGAGCATTTTTATCCTTATTAGTGTATACCGCTATGTCACCTATGTCCTAATACTCTTCATCTTACGGAAGATTCTAGCAGGAGTCCGAACATCTATCCCTCAGGGGTTCTAACGGGACTCGGAACGTGAAAACTAACCATTAACAAAACTCACGTCGACGCACAGTTTGCTTTCACGCCGTTGTGATGTCAAAAACTGATGTTTTACCCTTTACAAAGAGAGATTTGTAAAGATTTTTTTGGGGGTAACCTTTTGCTCCCACAGTGTATCATTACTCAACAAATGGCGCGCTTTTTCCGGTTATGGAAGTATCATTTCTACGCCAATATTGCAGTCCATCAGTAGCATCTGGCATATATTACACATACATCCAGGAAATGCCTGGTTCAAAAATCTTACATCTCTCTATCTTCTGATGCCTATTACCCACTACTATTTTTCTACCACTTATCGTCTACACCTTCACTGAAACCTGTCCCCATCGTCCCTCTCATCGACTCATTTTAACCATACACCTACTTAGCGAATGGTAGGCCCTTCGGGGTGGTCTTAGTACCGGTGATTACGGTCGAACATGTGAAGAGAGTGTAAGGCTATTAGTAGTCAATGAAAGTCTACATCTATAGCCTGAGGAGGGTCCGAACCTATATAAGTTAGATCTCTGCAGCCCGTCTGAGCAGGCCGGGTAGGGGGAGCGGTGGGAGGGTGGGAGCATTCCCATTGTGCCCTACACATAAGTTCATATCATGCGTCTCCTGCCCAATACATGTTTACCTTCCTCTTACTAACTCTTAGTGATGATTCTTTTCTTGTAGTAGGTACCGCATCTGTATCATGCACCTATCTTTGGTAAACACCTTAGCTCTCTGGTATACACCCTCTGTATCATTGCCTGAGGGTCCAGCTAGGGTGCTCACCATTCCTCCGCTTGAATCCGAACCTTCTGTTAGACTCCTACCTCTCGTATACAACCTTACCTCACTCCTAACCTGGGTCACCCAATTTCTGTAAGACCCCATTCATATTTGGATTTTCATTGCTTTAGCCTCGGAACCTTCTGTATTCGCCTAGTGTCTTTTTGTATTCTTCCGTCTGTATACACCTACGCCTACACCTCTTCGTATTAACATCACAACGGTCTGTATAACTACTCTGGTTACTATCTCTCGCTTCACCTACTGTATACACCTCTGTATACCCCTTCCCTGTAGACACCCCGTATGATCACCACGGCGTACCCGACCTCCACACTAGCCCCTCACCCCCGTTCTGCTATACCCCTACAAAAGCTTCAGCTTCCGGGACCCCTTTCCCAAGCCATACGGATCGTCTGTCCCTTCGCCTTTCCTTCATTGGTGTCGGGCTGAGTCCGGTTTCGTGGGTCGGAAGGGTCGTTGTGACGGTCAGACTGGCTTGGTAGATTCATCATGGGTGGTCAGTGTTCAGCAGGTTCCATCCGAAATTGCTTCCCCGAATCTTCAGTTTCAATCCGGTCAGCGTCGGACCATCCCTTCATAACGGTAATTCTGCTCTGTTGATTGTTTGATTCGCTCCACCCTTCTCATACTACTCAATCGTTTCGCCCATCTCCTCATATAGCGCCATTCAGCCTCAATCATCCTCTATCCGCCCACGTTGTACCTAAGTGCTGCCAGAGGTTGGTCTCCCTATTCCACAATCAAGGTCTTCACTTTCCCTGGAGACGTAAAAGCAATAAAACCAGAGGAACATTAACGAGATTTGAACATCCTTACCGACGGACAGACATAGCTGGAGCACAGTACAACTACCTTACATTACAGCCCCCAAACCAACGCTCTCTAAGTCTGTCTTCCTCCCCAGGGGATCCGGCTTGCTAGCACAATCACTCGCCACGACAGTCCAACCGAGGCGCTACCTACCGCGTGTCTAAAAACATTTTAGGCGTTACACTCAGCCACTCACACTACGCAAACCCTCACATCACGTCTGACATAGTCACACCACCTTATTTGGTAGCAGACTAATGGGTCGTCTACCCTTCAGTACGTCTATACTGAACAAAGCACTAGCGTTTAATAAGCCATCTTCCGACCTACAGCAAACACGAACCCAACCTCAGCATAGCCCCCCTCACGTTCTTCTCACTACCATCAACTCACTTACACAGATCTAACTTATGATCTAATAGATGCGTGAATAAGTGTGGTGGTAAATGGAGTAACGCATGATTCATGCCGGAAAAAAAGCACCCTGCGTTGTTTTATTCTCCTCGAGATCCAATATTCTCATACGTTTATGGCAACAACAAACAAATGCACAGCACCTTCTCATACCCCTAAATACGTATGCACACAGCACCAAGCACCAATACACACCTTCCTACCGTCATGCTAACTTAACGTACGATGATCCAGACGACTATTGTGTACAGCAAATACTACGGTACTCGTTTACGCGTGTACACACTACTATGGTGCTGTGCGTCCTCGCGAACTAGGCTCTGTGCCACAAACCTCAAGGGGGCACCTCTCACCCCCCAATCAAACACACGCATCTATCTTAGCACATATTTACACTACGATAATGGCCTACACTCCCAATCACACCACACCAGGAGTTCCCAAATCAAGATCCGCCCCAGAATATCAAAACGGCACGTTCCCTTCACACCCACACAACACACACACATAAGCCACGAAATGGTCTCGGCACCGGCTCCACCCCCCAGTCAAACACACACACACACACACACACACACACACCACACCACACACACACACACACATCTGAGAGTCAAACAAACACACACACACACTCACACACACTGAGAGTCAAACAAACACACACACACACACACACACACACACAAAGAAACACACACTAACAGAGAGAGAATTCACGATACAATGTAAAAAACCTGCATGGAATTACAAATATATAAAATAAATAAACAAATAAGTACATAAACAAACAAACAAACAAATAAGTAAACAAGGATGCCAGGCAGTGGGAAGGCCTCACACGGCTCAGTACACAGACTCACTTTTGCTTCGCATGTGAGTCAATAAACAAAGAAATAAATGCATAAACAAACAAACAAACAAATAAGTAAACAAGGATGCCAGGCAGTGGGAAGGCCTCACACGGCTCAGTCCTGCTGTCACCTTGGCAAGGAGGAGGTCCTCGTTCTGCAGGCGCTGGTTGAGGTCCTCCATGCCCGGCGGCGGCACGTAGTCCTCGTCTTCCGACGTCAGCCCCAGCTCCTCCCCGTAGCTGTAGTGGATCCACTGCCACAGCTCCTTGGGGGACATGGGCTGGCAGACAGGCATCAGGGAAGTGTAGCAGAGGCAGTGTAGCAGTGGGCATGTGCATGAGAAGGCGCTCACCCGTGTTCATGTGATAGTTTGCTCAACGTAACCGTGTTCATGGTGATAGGTCGCTCATTACAGGGTAACGCGTTGTTACGATCTGTGATCATGTCGCTGCCCTCCTGTTGATTCATGTGATAGTCACGGTTCACCTAGCTTGTTCATGTGATAGCTTGCTACTCACGGGGCAAACGTGTATCCCACTACGTTTCCGGCGCACACTATGCCGTCACTGGGATCCGTGTTCATCGTTGCAAACGGTCCCACTCCCTTGCTCAGCACGTCCGTGTTCATGTGGACATAGTTGCTCACCCACCCGTGTTCCTGGTGATAAGTTGCTAACACACGCTTGTTCATGTGATGTTCGCTCACTTCGAATTCCTTTGTTCATGTGATAGTTTGCTCACGTCGTGTTTTCATGGGTGATATGTTTGCTCACCCCTGGACCTGTAGACGCATGCGGTACCCAAACCGTGATTCCATGGTATGGTTGCCTCACGCAAAGCCGTGTTGCATGTGATAAAGTATTGCGTCACCGTGTTCATCGTTATAGTTGCTCACTACGCGTGTTCATGTGAATAGTTGCTCACGCCGTAGTATCATGTGAACTACGTTTGCTTCGACCCGTGACTTCATATCGTGATGTTTGCTCACTACCGTGTTACCATGTGATAGTTCTCACCCTGTTCATTGGAGTTGCTACACCTGGTTATGTGATAGTTGCTCACGACTCCAGTCGTGTCATGAAGTATAGCTATTGACTCACTCGCTGACGGAAGATCGCGTTTGCCCGGGTCAGTCGATTCCTGCGTGTATACGTGTTGCGCTATCACATGAATCGTACCAAGCGCCCAAATTCGGCGCCGCGACGCTGCCCTTGTTACATCGGGTGATAGGTGTCGCTCACTGGCGGTGGATTCGCGTCGTGTTCATTGGTGCATAGTGTGCTCCACCCCGTGTTGTTCCATATTGGTGCGAACTGGGTTGCCTCCACTCTTGGATTCATTTATGAGGTGATTAGTTGGTCTCCGTGTGTTCATTTTTAGGAGTAGGATGACTCAAGAAAACCTCGTTCGTTTTCCTCTTTCTATTTTCTCCTGATTTTAAACTCATTCCCGCCCCCTCCCAAATCCGGGTATCCCCGGTTGTTTGTTGGCCTGTTTTCCTCTCTTTCTCTTTTTCTTTCCACACTCTTTCTTCCCCCCCCCCACTTCACCCTCTCTTTCCTTTTTCTCTTTCGCTTTTCTCCTCCTCCTTGTGATCTCCTCTCTGATCTCTCTCGCTTCATTTACTTTTCTTTTCCCCACGGCTCCCTCCCCTCCTACTCTTGCTCCCTTCCCTCCTCCCCTTCCGTCCTCCTCAACTCTCACCCTCTCTCCCGTTCTTTCCTTTCTTCTCCTCATGTCTCTCTCTCTTACTTCCTCCCCCTCTCTCATCCCCCCCCATCTCTCCTGCACCCACCGTACCTCACCCACTCCTTCTGCTCTCATCCCCTCCTTTTCCCTTTTTTCCCCTACACTTTGATATCTCTCTTCTCATGTTCTATCCCTACCTTCTCTCCGTTCTCCTTCGTTCTTTTCTATGTCGCTTCACCGTGTCTGTGTTCGATTCGTGATAAGTCTCGCTCTCGACGTATACTTTGTTCAATCCGAGTATGTCTTCATCAAACGAAAACACCTTTGTTTCAGTGTGAATAAGATTGCTCAACCGACATTGTTTTCCATTGTGATAGTTGCTTCACAGCACCTGTGTTCATTTTTATAGTTCTCTGTGACTCCCTCACTTAGCGACATTATTCCAACCTCCGTAGCCATGCGCCTGTGTCGTTCCATATGATGCTTTGCGTTTCCCGTCATCGAACGCCCCTTTCTCGGACCCCTTATGTACTTCTCCACAGCCTTCCACGGTCCCCACCACCACACCTCTGCTCCTCTCTTACTCCCTCTATCCGCTAAGCTCGCTCACTACATCTCTCTCTTTTTCTTGTGTTTTTTGGATAAATAGTCGCTCCGCGTCATTACACACCTCTCCTGTTCTCGCCGCACTTGTTTTTCATACACTTCCGCCTTAATGGTGTCTCCATTCTGTTCTCTCTTCATTTGATCTTGTTGTTAATGTTTATAGGCGCTTCATCCTCTCTCTGAGCTTTTGTTTCTAAATGTGATAGTTTGCCTTTCAATACGATGCAGGATTATCACATATTTTGGTGTTCGTTACGCCATCGGACCATCTTGCTGTTATGTGTATATGAATTCGCATCCTGTATGAATACGCTGCAACCATTCCTGTCATCTAATATCCCCCGCTACTCCGGCGATCCGCTCATACCCTTCTGTGTTCATAGCCATCTTCGAACAAGCGCTCGGTGGACGATCCCTTCTACAGTGGCTCAGTTCAGTGTTCATGCTTCATGAAATAAAAACAGAAAAGCGGCGTGAACTTGGCCTACATAAGACGCTACGTGTTTATTGGGTTTGCATTTTGTGATATTTTCGAGAGCCTCGGTGCGCCGTCTATCATGTATGCTCTACCATTTTTTCTGACATCGGCCATGATGAATTAATTATATTCGTGCGGATGTGTTTTCAGTTTAGGGTTTTTGACCTAACTTTTCCCGAGGAACTAGTCATGTGTGATCGGGTCAGTGTGATCTATACAGTGTTGGTCCTAACTTGTAATCATGTCTTGATCACTCTCCTCACTGATCCATTGAATTCCGCTCAGGGACTTGTATGTCAACAGACTGGCATTCTCGACAGTGTCATCACAGAGATTCTCTGTCTACCCATTCTTGTCATCCCTTACGGAATTTGGACATTCGCGAAGTCTATCCTGCCACATCACTCTGACCCGACGCACGAACACCCATTCCTCTATTAGATACGTCAGCCGACCCTCTCCTCGACGCATCAATTTTGAACAACCGATCCAACACTCGATACAGTCGAGACAGCTATGCGCTACAGAGGACATTTTTACTCGGCATATCGTCGATAGGTAACGAGTAATGATGGGAGCAACTCTCAGGTTATAAGTCGGTAGGGTAGATCTACAGCTGTCCAAAAAAACAATCGCCTCCTTGATCAACTTCGACCACAAGTCAGCTGATCCATGGGACGATTCGGGACGTAGTGGAGAGTGGGAAAATGGATGGTTGTAGGGACAGCAGGTTTTCGCTCAGCGAGATCTTTGAGCGCTCACCTCCACCGGCCCTCACGGCCCCACAGCCAAGGCACGCAGCGAAACAGTCTGAACGGGTAATAAAAGCTCCGATACTATCTCTCTTATTCGATTGATGAGCCGGAAGTGGTGCCTCGGTGGCGTAACATTTCGCGAAAAGCCGTGTGGTGAATCCGTTTCAAGGAAACTTCC